>JARACY010000252.1:0-114387 GCA_029255725.1 Scrobipalpa atriplicella
ATTTATGACTTACATTTTACGTGTCGGATGCGGCGTCGGTAACTCGTTTAAGGAACTAAAGACGCATACTGCTGTGTGCGTCCAAAGATGCCCACGTAAAATGTAAGTCATAAATATTTAAATTAAGAGGTTTCGCAAGATGTGATATACTATCTACCTCAACAGTTCCTGGTTTTCTCTTATCGGATGGGAAACGAACATAGTAAACGAATGTAAACAATTTTAATTGATAGCCGGGTTTAATAACGGATTGAGTTGAAATTATTTTGTTTATGTCGTTCATTAAAGAATATGGCGCCAAAGCTTGTAGTTTTCGATTATTAGACATCATCATTACGTTGCGTGAGTATAGTTTTCTGATTTTACTCTACCGTTCCATATTTCTTTTTTTTATTGTGACCCAATATCACCTTAAAAAGAAGCTCTTCTCCACACTATCCAATGATGGCAAAACATATCCATATAATCAGTTCACAGTTACTTCACACACCATCCGTCCAATAATTACATAAAAAGTACTCAAGTGTAATAAATAATAGCAATGCGATTTTAAAGGTGAAGGCACCATTACAAGAGGCACGCTCGTCTCTAGTAAGCCGGATTCAATAGAACCTTGAACTAACTTGAGGATACCTTTAGGTATGCGATGTTGTAAACGGATTTTCCATAAGACATACTTGTCTCTACAAATCCTTGTAAAGTTTTCCTTTTGCGATATAACAACGAACACGCTTTCAAAATATTTCAAAACACCATAAATCGAATATAAGTAATATAACTTAAGTATATATAATTTTGATAAGCATGATGTTCCAAAAAATTTAAAGAATACTATGAGATATAGACCTACAGCCAAGAGACCGGATGTAGCTTATCATCAATATGCAAAAACGTGCTAAATTTCGCACCATTTCGACGTCTCGAAACCTGATCCATCTAAGTGGTTATAAAATAACTCCAACTTTGTCCAAATGCACCGTACACATGCCGTTCACTTGTGGTTTCCAACTTGACGTGGGACCCCATATGGCGTTGCAAATCCAGCATCCTTTTTGTTAAGGGCGCCGGATGCATCCAGGACCTTTAAGTACCTGATCCTTTTGTGTCTATTGTTGAACTATGAGACTTCCTGAACACGAGAATGGAAGTAGATTGGGTCTATAATTGTAATGTGATAGGTTGGAAGCTGCATGATAATTTATGGCTTTTGCAGTTTATAATTTAGAAGCAGCCTCCATAAACCTTAATCCAAAATTCCCGACTTGTAAATGATCAGAAATATGAATGTGAGCATTATTATTCAAGCCCTCACCATATACAACTGAACCAGCTGTGTCTCGACCAAGCAATGATTGATTGCATTTTGATGGTTCTAATTTGCATACCACTGCATTGCATCGTCAATGAACAGTGTTTAGCCCACCTAAATAATTACCAAAATAGTTTTAATAATTACATGCATTATTTATAATTGACATGATCTAAGCTTGATGTGACGACATACTATCCAACTCAGGGCTATTCGACCCAGATAGAACGATAGAAATTGAGGAGAACTGTGCACTGTTGTGATGTGACTAGGGAAGGGAGAATTATAGATACATTAATTATATTCGACGAAGAACAATTAAAACTTCAACACACTTTACCAAGCAAAAGAGAGTGGTTGCCGCAGGCGCAGGCGGGAGGCGGCGCACGCGCATCCGGTGGCGCATCTGGACATTTTAATGTTTTTCTTTTTACTTCAAAGATTTTTTGCTTCGTCGTCATTGTCTTTGGGTTTTCTGTAGCCATAGCCAGCAATGCTGATATTGAGATAGATTTTAAAAGAAAACGTAAAATATTTGAAATTTTATATCCAGATTAATACAAATATCCCAATCAATGAACTAAAACAGATAGAATTAGAACGTCATCTACATATTTTACATAATTATCAAAGCTCAAACTAGATGTGGATACAGTAAAAGCGCACACAAGTCAAATGAATTTAACTGCACGTATCATGTCGGTGCAGTTGTACCAATTACAAATTACAGTCGTAAATTACAAACTTGTAATTGTAATTTGTCAGAATTACGAGCGTCGTTATTCTAGGTAGTATACTCCTACTTATCTTTATTTATAAGGTAGGCGTATGACTGCATTATCTTGTTAACTTTACGATGGTATATTGTATTGCATTAATGGGAATGAGCTCATTACATGCATTTTGTACCTATCGCTTTTTTAGCTTTAAGGATTTTTATCTGAAAAGATACGCTTGAAACTTCCAAGATATAAAATAAAAAACAAATACTTAATCAGTAATTTATTCAAATCCAACCCTAAGTTCACTGAACACAAACGTACAAGCAAACAAACACAATAGAACTTTGTCCAAGATTCCATAATTTGGAGGCAATGTTCCCTCTCTGTATAGACTTCTAGAAATCGTGCCCATAATAAAGTAACTCAAGTAATTATTTTGTGCTGCATGCGATAATACTCAAAGGGCAAGTCATCCCGAATTGGCCGATATACACATTGTATCGATGTTAATAATACCACAAAAGTCTGGATCGAGACCGGCCGCGTGGAGTCCAAGCTCATCGACCATTCACATACCCGGAATGTCGACCAATTATTTCAATTCAACTGCTTCATTACAACAATCTTTCAGATTGCACTTTCGATACATAATTATCAGCTCATTTCAAATATTCTTCTGGATGAAGTCATTCTCTACATTATCCACGGTGGGTTCGAAGTTATAGATTTCGTCGTGATATAAGAAGGTAGTAGTAGTGATAGTAGTTACATAGTATGCATAATAGTAGCAAAAAAGGAGAGTCATAACGATCCAAAGACACATATTAATACCTATTATAAATCAACTTAGTGACAGCTATTACAACTCAGACAATTTGTTAGCATTTACATCTGTATTGCGGCAACGGACACAATAGATATACGATACAGCTGACAATAGTCTACAAGCTACACCTGCATTAGACTCGTTAGTCGTTACTGATAATAAGACAAATGCAGACGAAGACGTTACGTCATGATCAGCTGACGTATATGAAGATAACAGGACTGAGAACTGTCTGTAGAAAGAAAGTATAGAGGAAGTGTATGTTACGGCGATAGACAGTTGATTAATGCGAGTATTGTTTATACAATTACAGCTAGTTACTGAATTCAAATTTAGAATGAGGTTGAGCGGGCTCTACATGGAAGTTTGTATTAGTCAAGTCTCTACACATAGCGCTTAGATTAACTTGGCTTTAGTGTGCAAACAATGGGAATCATTAAGAAATATCAAAATTCAAAGCAATATATTGCGCAAGATAAATATGTGGGAAGCAGTAAAACCTACCTATAAATAAAGTACAACCAAATACGGCAACACAGCTGGAAACGATATCGAACATAATTTTCACAATAATAATAGACAGTATCAAATCAAACCATACATAAGTGGGCATAATGGTATAAATATTTTCATTAAGGTAATTTTATAAGCCATCGTTATAATTTTTTTAATAATAATTGGAACCATATTCGTTTCCCACGTTTATTCTTTAGGTTGAAAACATGACAGGCCAAGTGTAATGCTGAATTCAAACCAAAATGGAACGAAATATCCATCTGTGTAAACAAGGGCAAAACCACTCGTGCAAGTGATCGATATGAAATATAAGAACGCAAATCAAATCCGATTTGAAGTAAACATGTCAAATAAATCCATGTTTAACGCATTTCAAAACAAAGCCAAAGCTGATCGAAATAAGCTCAGGAATGCGAGCTAATGTAGGGGAATTAAACATACCACCTAGTAATGATTATTTCCTCACTAAGGTAGAAAATTTGAAAGACTTATTTTCAGAAAGGAATCGCATAATTGCTATAAATACACATCTATTGAGTAAACTTAAGCCAGCTAAGAACCTACACAATGCACATTTCAAAAAGTACAGTCTTAGCAACAGAAGCTGTAAGCTCGAGCTTGAGCTTACCCCTTTTGTTTACAAAACAAACCTGGGCACAATTTTAGGAGCCAATGACAGAGCAGAGCATTAAAGATCGGATGTTATTGTTGCACAAAGAGAGGAAGTTTGTGTCACGCCACAAATAGAGAAGACCGATCGATCTGAACATTCCGAACCTATCGTCCTCCACTCCTTCATGCTCCACCGGCGATTGCCCACGCAAGGCCCGAACGAACTGCAAACACAAATCAGACTGGAACTGACGGCTGTCACGACGAGGAATTAGCTCGTGGCGAAATCGATGTAAAAGCCAACGCTGAACGAAACGACACATCGGATCGAGTGATGTCTATTGAAATAACAAATGATATCCAGGAGACAAGACAGAATATTGCGGATAGTGAAAACAGACTACTTACATGTGTAACGCCATGAGCATCACGATCGAGTGTGATGATATGTAACATCCAGTTAATCAGAAAACTATACTCACGCAACGTAATGATGATGTCTAATAATCGAAAACTACAAGCTTTGGCGCCATATTCTTTAATGAACGACATAAAACAAAATAATTTCAACTCAATCCGTTATTAAACCCGGCTATCAATTAAAATTGTTTACATTCGTTTACTATGTTCGTTTCCCATCCGATAAGAGAAAACCAGGAACTGTTGAGGTAGATAGTATATCACATCTTGCGAAACCTCTTAATTTAAATATTTATGACTTACATTTTACGTGGGCATCTTTGGACGCACACAGCAGTATGCGTCTTTAGTTCCTTAAACGAGTTACCGACGCCGCATCCGACACGTAAAAAATTTTACGATCCGTTCAAAGCCGTGCTAAATACGGACTAATTAATAGGAATCTGGAGGAAGCTATTAACGCACGGGATGTGTACGGTATGTAACACACTAATCACGATTATGGAACAGATAATATTTCGTGGGCAGTGGCGAGATTGACGTCCATCTAACTAATAACAGGGTACCACGAAATGACCGGAGTTGACGCTAACGCACTACTTCCTGTTTGAAGGAATGTCACGGCTAGGTTTCTCATTTCTAGAAACATAAAACAGCTTTTTGCTCATATCATTCACATCAACAATAAAACTTGCCTTGATACTTTATCTAGCTTGAAGCCTACTTGTGCCTCACTAAGTACTTTATCTATTTTTGTCAATCTACCGAAAATAATTCCAGAAATTTGCATAGACTACGCGTGTTGGTTTAGCCAGGCTGCAACCTTGGCAATGTCGGGTCGATAGCTCCTGCCTCATTGCCATGCGACTCGACTCCTGCCGTCTGTTGCTTGACGCCGGTGACGTGAAACACCAAATCCATTTCCGGGACAGAACATCACACGAATGTTTATTTCGATCTACGATTTTGATCCCCGTATCACGTGGCGTGGTAGAAAGCGTGAAATGAGCCTTTGTTAATGTTATTTTTATTGTGACGGTATTAACATATCCGGCTACAAACAAATATTTAGCCATGACCGTGGTTACTGAAAATTGCTTGCGAAATTTTATGAGTTATCGTTTACGCTAAAATTGGTAAAATAAATAATAATTTAGTTTGCAAGTAAATCCATTATCGTCGCCTATTTGCCGTCCTACTAACACATATAAATTAAGTAAACTTGGAAATAGATACTAGACAGGACAAGCATGAATTCTAAGTTGAAATAAAATGGGTGGTGTTAAAATTGTTAATGATACTAATGATTTTAAAGACACCGCAAGTTTTCTATCCTGAGCTCTTTATTATAAACGATTCAAAGATTAAAACGAGAGAACTTCATTATTAACCCACACGCGATTCTTATCTCAAATTCCAGCATAAATATATTACCTATTTATTGGACGCAACAAGATTGCGTTTTATGCTACAATCGATCCAATTTTCTATTCTATCGATGCGTGCAACCCACTTGGTAATGCACAGAAAACAAACGATTGCTTCATTAAATCAATAAACTCTAATTAAAGGTGAATAAAAACAACATCATTGTGACAACTAAATTATTTAGAGCCGCTGTTAAAAGTCAATATCGTGTTACAGAGTTTCACGCATATCATACTGACCCATTAAATTGAAATATTGTCTGTAGCTTGCCCAATCTGCTTTAGATTTTGTAAAAACAACCTAATTTAAATTTGAGGTATAATTTTTTTGGATTATAATTTTGATCATAATTTTGTTTATGAGTCACACGCTTGTCCAAATTCTGATTTATTGCGAAACTAATTTATGGCAAATAAGATGTTGTAAATAAAGATTAAGGTGAGGTAATAGGAACTAATGAACATCTTATAAAATATTTGATACGTACATAGAAGATTAAAATGCTGATTCTACAAGAAATTTTAAATTTTAGAATAAATTATGAAGCATTTCATAAGCGTTAAAATTCCAGATATCCTATAAAGCAAAAAATACTGAGAAACCAAGACATGAAGATCCTAATAATAATAAGGCAACCTAAATCAAAATTCACGTCACCTAAATCGCATTACAGATTATAAATAACCAAAGCCAGGCAGGTCATCGTCCCGAAACTCAAGCCTAAAGCCTTACTACACATACTGACAGCATGGGTGCAGAAGGACAGAGGGACCGCTTGTAATGTAATAGCAGATATTGAATAGCTGGTGATAGTGATAGGAATCCTATAGGGCTTGAAACAAGTCGCTTGTTATCAGGAGTATTGGATTACATTGGGTCTGTCTGTGGTTTGAGTATTTTATTTGCTGTAACAGTCATTGACTTTAGAAGAACACTATCTATCGGTGTTGGCTGTTTATTAGATCAAGCAAGTTGTCAATTTTCTATGAGATTATGGAAATAGGATTCATTTTGGGTTGGACGAAAGTACACAGTACAAGATAACTAAGCTTATTTACTAAGAATATAAATTGACGACTCTGTTATGAAAAGTGCTTAAAGCCTAATACGAAACGGAAGCGTGGCCGCGCAAAAAAGTAGGTGTCAAAAGAACCATCAAGAAACGAAGCTTGCATGCAAATGGATTAACCAAGTCGGAGCTGTGAAACTAAATAGAGATTAGATTAGTTAGATACTTACTAGAGCAACAATATCAGATAATTAAACAATAGTGTTTAGAACGGTAACTAACTACACTTTAAATAAAACTAGTTCAGAAGAAAAAGGCATACACTCAGCTAGTGTTACTAATATAAAGATTAAAATTGAAACAATAATAAGGAAAGCCGATCGAAGCACCGTTTCGAGATACAAGTAAACATGAAGCAATCAATTTTGAGAAAAGCGATAACATTCGCCTGCTTGAAAATAAATGTGTATCGAACCGTGACGAATAACCGAACGAAGTATGTGATATGATATCATATGCAGGATCGGATTCCCCGGAGACATCGCACATTCTCCTCACATACAGGTTTGACCAAGCTTTAAATGAATGTGGCGAGAAAAGGAACTAACGCCGCAGTCTTGTTACTGCAGTTCTTCTTACACTGCAGCACCCCCGCCCACTTTCATTTAAAGCGTGGTAACACTATTCATAACACTCGAACAATCACTCCGCACCAGCCTTGCGATTGCGACGTGGACCGATGGACAAAATGTCAACCGACAAATACAGCTGACATCCCGTCCACCGAAGAGTTTCTATGCAACAATGCTCCATAATATTAACAGGAACACGCAACGCACAAGACACATCGGAGATATTCGCCAATTGAATTATCGCGTGCAAGTATCTTCGATCTCTCTATTCGGTATTTGAAACTCTACGAAGTCATTTCTACTGCGTTTTTAGATTATTACAATCGGAAAATCCAATTTGTGAGTTTTAGGTAGTCAATTAATATTGTTTCAAAAATATATATTTTATTTATTTATATATAATAATCATGGTGATGTCCATGATCTAAAAGATTTGTCAAAACAATAGATGGTCTCATTGTGAATTTGACACAATTCCGTATTAAAATAGACGTATTATGACAACCTTCATAACAACAGAGCGATAACTATGATCCTCTAAAATGGTAATAGAAAGTGATATCCGACGAAATCAAATCCTAATAAAATGCCTAGCCATATAAGACAGCAAGAATAGCTACGTATGAAATGGAAAGCCACAATGCGGTCGGTAGAGGAAACTAAGAAAACCACAAAAACAATAAGTACCGTATAGTGGCGGCTTTCTCACGATACTTCTCTATATCAGCTGCATGTGGTACTACAAGTGTTACCTGCTTCTTCTTGTATGGTATTATAGAAATAAAATCTATTGAAAAGTTCAAACACCTTGAAATATAACTGCATTGCTTTGATTCTTTTCCATATTTGTAGCTTTTAAGTGGTACGTTCCAAACGTTTATTTAATTTTTTATTCAGCTAAGTTACAGCTAAGTTACACCAGTATCCAGTTACATTATAACAGTAAAGAATAATAATGCTTTCCTCTAACTGTATTCAATTCAATGCCAAATTCTTTTCTTTTTGATATCACAATGCCAAACAATGGTGTCGTTTGCGAAAAATTACGACTTTAATTCCATTTAAACTTCAACCTTGGTTTTAATATGTTGTCTTCTGAACCTAATTGTAACTGTAAAAGCCAAATTGTTTAGCAATTACAGAACATTGTCATTGTTATTAAGCGTAATTATTGTAGGCCGACCGTCGTTATGTCATGGCTACTATTTCACAAATCTTTACCGCAGCTCAAATAATGTGACCATTTTGAACATGTTTAGGTTTTTAGAGATCTTCATCTCACATTGGTACGCATCTTCAAAGCGATTTATTCTTTTTGCTTTCCCAAAGCTTTTTTTTCTGTACAGAACCATCGCATCCCAAATTCACATATTTTTTGTTCCCAATTATAATTCAAATGTCTCATTGTGAGACCATCCACAATGGTCACCGAAATCGCAGTAATTTCTGCGATTAACTTTCTAGATGCGTTTGCTGCGCACGACCGCGCACAACCTCGTCCATCACGCGACATTCGAACGGAGACATTCAAAAATAATCATATGACATTAAAACTATTGTCTTTAATCATTTGGAGACATCACAATATTATCTTTACATCTTCTGATCATGACTTCTTTTCGTAATGAAATCGAGCGTGTGTTCCTTTTTAAAGGAAACGGAACAGTTAATGATTCGAGTGCGAGTTAAATGGGGAACAGAGGTGTTGAAAGGATTTCCTCGTTTAGGAATAGGATTTTTATTATTTCATCCTTTTAACTCAGGTTTGAGGTCAATATGATGGATCCCTATTATTCTAATCATCATAATCATAAGTCCAAGCTCTACATTTTAGGTAAATCTTCCTAATTTTGTCCGAAGCAATGTATGTAATCAAGATTAGCGGGATTACTGTATTCAATCTTATAAAAACTCCACTGCGGTTATCGTGACGTATATCGCCTGTTAGAAGGATTATCTATTGGTAGTTTTGACCAATAATAGTCAATTAAATTCTATCCTTGGTGGTTAGCTTCTAGATTGGTTCTTGTGCGTACTTCGATTAGTTAGTTACTATTTGCATCAAAATACTAACGTGGTCCATCATTTATGGTAATCATATGATTAATCTTAGCACGGCACAGCACGATAAAAAAGAGAACAAACTTAATTTATTTGTACTTGATCCAAACAAATTCAGAATCAGAATATTTATTATAACTGTATCATTGGAAACAAATAGTATTGTATTAACACAATCTTTATCAATGTGTACTATAACTTTAAAACACATTTCCATTTATATTCAATACATTAATAACGAAAACAAATTAGAAAAGCATTGTGTTGTCGATACGAATGGAGCTGATAATGATAAGGCGGCGCGGGCGCAGGCACTTGCACGTGTTAACCTGGGGTCAGCGCCCAATGCAACCGCCATACAAATAAGAAACAAAAATTTGACCTAATATTTTATAATAACTGATTTTAGTTTAAATATGGACAAGTTGGTAGAGACGAAATTGGAAAGGAAGTAGTTGATTATTAAGTAATAAGTAGTTGAAAATAAAGTAGTTGGTAACCAGGCCACTAAGTTATGTCCGAAGAGGTATTTTTTTTGGTTGACACTGTAATGTTGAGATTAACTAGCAAAGTACGACTTACATCGCAGACTGAATCCATCAAAACTAAACCTATTAAAAATTTACTACGTGACATCAAAATGTTCATGATTTCCTACTTTATAAATTTTTGATAAAATAATAAAACATTCTTATAACATATAGGTAATAAATCATTAATAGTGATGCAACGTATCAACTAGGATGCACCGATAAAATAAAATGTCTGTCCGTCGAACAACGATACTGATAAGCACAACAATTACAAACTCATACTTAAACTTTAAAGTTTTTCAAAATCTCCGCTAGATCAATGGAACTGTCTAGAATATTTAATGAATAAATCAGTTCTTAGGCCTAGTGTCTGTCTGCGTGCAAAGACACCTATCTAGGAGCCATTAGCCCTAGATTGAATAAACGCTACCTCTAACAAACATCCCCAGGACGTCGGCGATCCTAGACGTAGGAAACAACGAGCTAATGGTCAACTGACAATAAATCCTTCCTCCGGCGGGTGTCAGAAGTGGGATCGAGGAGGGGGGGACGCAGCTGCCGGCAATTGAGACAAATGAGTGAGGCGCCAGGACGCTGACTACCGATCGAGGGGAACACTGAACTATACCGAGCTTGGCTTTTGGTCAATCAGAACCCCAGTAACTGGGGAAACTATTCCTTGTTGAAATTTTTTACATTGTTAAATAAAAAATAATTTACAATAAATATACCTAAAATAATTTACCATCACCTCAAGTTCCAAGAACTTTTACTCCTTTATCTTCGGTTATATTTAATTTCTCACTTTGACACCCTAATAAACTTGGTTACTCAAACAAGGATCGGCAGCTCATAAATTTGACCAAAACTTTGGTAAAAACTGTTTTTAAAACATTCAAACGTCAAAGTAAACGCTTACGAAATGTTATCAAAACAAACATTGATATCAAAGCCACGAAGGGTTTAGCTTTAACCATGGTTTAACCTAGTTCGACTATTTGACCAAGCGTTATCGAAACCCGTAGCGAGGTGCTAAGCTAATAATAAAAGTAAACTTATCGTGCGTTTGTTCAGCCTTGACTTGAGCGGATGCTGGCGGACGAATGTGAGCAAATACCGAAAAAACTGTATCAGACCTTATCAATTACGTAAAAAGTTCTTCAAAAACTCTATTGATAGGCAAAGTAGAAGCAATATAACGTGTATCTGAATTTCATGCAACGTAAATCTTTATTATTACTGAATAAACTAATTAACTTAAATCCAGAAATGTGACTTTTTAAATCAACCAAAACAAGAAAGAGTTTAAAATTAAAGAAGGAATTTCTCAACACTTCACTAACCTCAGAGCTAACAGGCCTCACATCTTTTTAATTGGAAGTTAAATGCGCGCTCATGAGTTACCGCATTCGTTAAAACGGACTCTTGAAGAGACGAGAAACGAGAAAAAGTAATTTTAGTTCACAAAATGTTTTTTAATTTATTGTTGTTTTTTTTTCTGGATTCCACAACACCCGCGGGAGCAATGTCCAACCAGTAAGTTGCAGTGTAACAAAAGATTGGAATTTTCTCGTTAGCGCCGCCGCCGACGCTGAACTCAATGGGCTACGTGTAAAAAATAAAAAGGTCTATCATTGTACTATTTAATACACTGGAGATTTTTAAGCTTGTTCCAGGGTTACGCCTAAGAATATTCCGTTCATACAAAACGACACTATAAACCTTCGTAAATGGATTTCATAAACATTTTCCCATGTGTATGAACGGTACTAACAATAAAGTAATCAAAAGATATTACCGAGGATGTTGGTAGGCAATAAAGAAAACAAAGCTAATGCAAATAATAAACAAATAAACTTTACTATCCTGCACAGAAGCACAAAAGAGAAACTGACGTAACTAACAATAGAGCCATAGAGCTACCTGATAAGAATCTGTAAGTAATTTCTTACAAGCTTATCGCGTCTTAAAGCGTCGGGAGAGAAAGAATTGAAACAAGGAGAAACTAGATGTGGAACGGAATTTGACCGAGATTATTACACGACTGCAGCTGAGATATATCAATCAGTGACAACTCTGGAGCATCGAACGCACGAACATTGCAATTTGCGCATTCCGGAATATATTGAGCGTCACTCGCTCACGGCAGCTCGCGTGAGGACCAAGAATGTCATTAGCTGCTAAACACTGGATTACTACCACACTTTCGCTTGTCACAACCAACCGTTTTTGTATGTGTATAAGTGGTGTATTGTGTTAGCTGAAAGTAGGTTCGTTCGTGCTTAAATTATTCATACAGTAATTTTTTGCGATTAACAAGACCGAGAGATGACAAAAATGAGTTGATGAATCATCGATATCGAAGATTGATCATTTGGATTTAAGAGGTTCTTAGAATGTTTAGAGTGGGCTTTACTCTGACCACAACCCCCATAAAATTATTATTATTTAAAAGCATGATGGTACAAATTTATTATAGGTGACAAACAAAGCCGCAACAAACTCACCGCAGGGGATTACAAACTAAGGTGCTATAATCTTTTATAACTAACATAAGTGAGTAATCCGTCTATAAATCGTCACGAAATTGGTGATTCATTTTATAACTACTTTTGCTGCTGTAGACCACCTACCATATCTAGCATCAGAAAATGGCAAGACTTGGTTTCTTCCGAAACACAGACAACAGACATATTGACCATAACGCTCAGTCTGTCAGCAACAATAGACAATCCGTCTAAATTATCCTTTGATTGATATCTCCGCGTCTCGATTTCAATCCAGTTAAGGACAATGCAGCCATGAGTGGCAACGAGCCGAATGTCGCAAGAACCACCCACGAGAGCGTGAGACTCCAGACTATTGTGTCCCAACTTGTTCTCACACAAAAATGTATGCAAGAGCCATCTGTAATAGTGGGCCAAAGCAGCAGAAACCGCGAGAATTGTTCGCCTTTGCACAATGACAGCTCCCGATAGAAAATTGAGAATATTCCTTAATGATCGGTAAATCTTGGAACAATTTGATACTATTGTTTGAAATAAATGACACGGCGTCAATGTCAAAGATAATTTAAAAGAAAATTAAAACCGAGGCTACCAATGTCAATAGGGTTAAAGATGGAGCCCCTAAAGAAGCCTTTTCTTTAGAATTCCAAGTATCCGAAAAAGTTGATGTGTTTGGATTTACCTAAGCAAATACATTCTAACGAAGACAGATTTGAAAATTTTTAGACCCAGTTTTTTTACTATCCTAAACAAATATGACATTCGTGTTGGAATTTGATTTTAACTTTTTTAAAGTGATTATGTTTTTGATTACAGTCAGTAATCCAGACTGAACAGTTAATTGGAAGTCACACGAGTAAGTGCAACAAGAGTTTTTGCCGCCAATAGTTGGGTAGAAAATAGATCATTGAACTTAATTATCATTGTCTTGTGATGGTTTTTTATTGATTGTCTGATCAAAGCGGCGGTTCTGGTAATTACGGCAATGTTCACATATATCTACAGTTGGCATTATATTGCGAACAGTTGTGTCTTTAATGCTTATATCTTTCAATATATGATATGACATAGATCGTATAGAATCAAGTAGTTGCAATAGCATTTGAGCTGAATACCTTACTAGTTACCAATGCAGAAAACGAGAACTCCTTGTAAGAATCTAAATTACATGTCGTAACATCAGCACTTGTAATAAAATTCAATTTAAACTAGATTGCCAATTACCATAAAGCTCACATGCTTAGCACTCCAAGTAATGTGTTCTTTCCTGCTATGGTACTAAACTACATCCAATCAATTAGCAAGTAGACCACAGCGAATCTGTACACTGCTCTTTACAGGAGCAACATTCATCTCATGAAACTATACCTTTGGCGGGAAGGTTAAATCTAATTGAAAATGTTAATAAAATGTAGTTGGCTCATGAACCTTTTACAAATCTAATGGCCTACCTATAATTTAGAATATGGTTGGAATCCTAGATTAATGTAGGCATTTGTATTTTATGTTATACTACTAAACAGAATTTTTAAGTGCATTAAAACTGCATTTAATAGCATTCTTGTTTTAAACGAAATGAAAGAAAGATCTTTCTTTAAAACAAACAAGGTTTTAAGAAGACCTCAAAAGATTTCGGATAAGCTGTTAAATAAAAAAACACAAAAGGCGACGTGCTAAGGGATAAATTATGTATCCCACAGCCTTCGTTCGCGCCAGCTCCTCTATTATTATTTCCTCGGACGATAATTGTATATTTATTTGAAGTTCTCATAAACAATCTGTTGTGCATTCCGACAAAGGGACCGTAAACGTTTGTTACCCAGGACCGCTATGGCATTTTAACACCATGGAACGCGTGGGCATTTGTAATGAAAGGCATTACTAGTAATCCAATCAACATTTATCTACAATGAAAGTTAAGACTAATCAACTTTATTCTACTAAGTGGGATTACGTTTAGCAAGGTTATGGAAAGAAAGCAGCTATGGTGATTCATACCAATAGCAGTTCCGATTTTCCATGCCTTGAGGTGAGTCAGGTAACACGATTCATTTTGAATCTAGATCACAAGATATCGTTGCCGTAACAACGAAAGTAATTTTCTAGGTTCCTGATGCGGAAAACAAGTCAATTACCGAGAGGAAGAAGACTTGAAGTAAATTAAGCGTAATAACAGAAATTAGAGACAAGTGTGTTTTGAAGAATTCTAGGAAAAGAAACGTACATTTATCTAAAGATAACAAACTGCATGAAGATGAAAAGAAACATGTCACGCCCCCGCAGCAATATATTTTACATCCGAAACTCTTTGAAACTCTACATTACATGTTTTTAATTTTAAAATTAATTATTCTTTGTAGACAATTTATAGAGCAGCTATCTGCTACTGCTATTGTAAGTTGGATTATGTCAACAAAACGAGGGCGCCGCACGCATCAGTCAGGGTTCCGACCAAGTTTTTGTAATTCGAATGAGGCTATCCGACCATGAGCACTCCGCTGACCTATTTATAGTACCGCAGAAGGGCAACATTCTTCAAGCTATTCTACTCCAGACACTTCAGATCTAATTAAAATTTTATTACTGGCAAACCAAACTTCAAAACAAACGAGAACCTTACACGATTTTTATAAAGGAAATAGTAACGGTAGCTATAAAAATGTGTGTGGCCTCATAATAACATTGCTATGAAATCGTTCACAATACACCATAAACTTAACGCAATTTTGTATTGTCCGTGCGTGGGCGCCAACTGCAGCTAAGAATAATAACTGTAATGTTGACTTACCTGAAGATATAAATCCAGTCACAAAAAGTACATAAATTGTCACAGATAATTCAATCGGAGCCCTTGAGGGCGATCACAGAACAAACAGCATAGCACATTGCACAGTGGATAATCCGAAGAGTTCGCTCGTGCTCGTGGGCACGGTGGTCGTGCGTTCGGGCGCGCGTTGCACTGCAAGCGACGCGACAGGCACTCGGGCGTCGCGCGCGGAGGTTCGGCGCGGAGTGACGCCCGCTACTCCAATACAACAAGCCTGCCTGCAGTGCAGATGCTGCGCCCGCGCAAAGCGCTATTTGTTTTGTGGTTTTGTTGACAGACCCTTCTGTTCTAAGAAAATCCACATGTGCTTAGGTTTTGGCACTACCATTAGCATTGTTTGTCTCTATGTGCTTTTAATATTGGTTTTTGATGTTGGCTTCATAACCAGCTTCACTGGTTTCTTCTCTTGTATGGTTTCTTCTCTAATCTTGCAAAACATGTAGAAAAATTAATAATTCTGTAGTAGAGTCTTTAAAATTTCTTTCTTTCTTCAACACCTCTCCTTCTGAAAATTCTTACACAAAACCAAACATTAAATTCAACATCATTAATTCTTACTAATCTAACTTGTAAGTAAGTAATGTTAGTCAACAAGGTAATCATAGCCATCGATCAATTTTACAGCCCATTTCTCCGACTTATCACCAACATGTTGTTTATCTATTACAAGTATTTCTGTGACAGGTTTATTACCATTCCGTCTTATTAGCTGATCTAGTCGGACCCGTTCCCGATACTGATGCTCTCGATTCCCTTCTCACGTTAATCGATCTTGATATCGATATCGCATCGATTTTGTCTCAGCCTGATAATCCACCTGCTTTCGAGCTACTTGATATTCTTGTGGTTAGCACGTGGTCATTTTGTTGTCGTTTAAGGCTTCGAATTCCTTTAAAATTGCTTTATCGGGCTTAATTTGTGCCAGTTCAGTGAATCGCACATTAATCACGTGATATTAGTAGTTAGTATTGATACAGTAGTGATATGTACTTATTTCCTAGCTAGTACATAAATAAAGGGCTGACCAGCGGCAGAATAGTAACGGCGCTCTGAAATCTCTACTTTCTTACCAATAATTAGTTTTATAATGTATCTGTATGAATTTATTTGTGGTGCTTCAGTTAGGGTTCTGCAAGTTTTGTTTTGATCCCATTTGATAATTTTGTTCATATCACTGTTTCGCAACAGTTTTGGTCTTGTTATTTCTACGTTGTATCGATATGTTATATATGCACGTGCTCAGCTCAAACTGTTCTTTTATCGTCAGGATCACATGTTCTAGAGTTAGTATTAGTAATAGTAACGGGACGTGCAGGGCAGGCACTTCTCTGGTTGTTTTGTTATGGCAACCACTCCACGAGGGTTCTTATCGGTGGGTGGCGCTAGCGTCTCGTACGGTAAAGGTTTCTCAACTTTGGCCTTCGACCTCCACGTGTAATAATATAAGGTCTTTAAAATATGTAACTTTTTTTATTCCTTTCTACATTAAGAGAAAATGCAATATTTTTGGCAATCCACTCTAATAAAAAGTCTTTACTGCCAATAGATCACTTACCTTACCTCACATCGTTACTGAACTGACCCGGAAGGATTTCCCCTAACATAATATTACACCACAAATAAAAAACTTCCAAACTGGACTAGGTGCGATAGAAAAACATGCTGTTGCTCCTAAACAATGGTTTCAGTGTAGGTATTGACAACCTATCACTATAACAATACACAGTGCGTACTTTCTGAAATGACACTCAAACCTTGTAAGAATACTTCGTATCCACCTGTTTTCAAAAACCAACAGAAAGAAGTTCTTCATCAGCATAGAAACTTCATATCTGCTTAGAAAGACATACGACCATCCTTGCTCTGCGGTCCTTCAGGCCATGTGCTCGAGACCTGCGCACGCGACGACTGACGCCATGCTTATCGCGGTCGATGGCGTCTCGTGCGGGGAACACTTGCGACATGCAGCCTGCAAATCTCCACGTGTAAAGATGACTGTACTGTACAAGTCGTCCCTGAAATAACTACTTTGAAACCTCTTGTCTCTATTTTCTTCATCTGTTTTCAAAGGCAGTATTGAGGATCGCTCTTACTGACTTTCACTATCAGTCTTTTCTCATCCGTGATTACCCTTACTGATCTCCTACCTTTACAAAACAGATTAAACCTATTTATAAACAGTTAAATAAAACCTCTCCCTAATCCTCCAAAACACTACTAAACGCCCCTGACAATTACGTGAAATATGGTACCGCTCAGGGTTTCCCTGTGCGCCGTAGTTCCGCGTCACACACGGCTGCGCGCGCACAAAAAACAATGCTGTTCGTAACTGCGCACTGCGCGGGCGCAGGCGGGGCCGCAGCTTGCGAGAAGTTACCATGTTCCTTGGCACGCCCTGATTTTGTTTAAAAGATTGTTATGCTCTAATTGTCTTCCCATTACTTGTATTGACGTGAAGGTATTTGGATGATTCTTTTCATGAATACTTAGATGTGTTGCTCTCTATTGATGGAAGGCTCCAACACTGATCTTTGTCGATGCCACACAAAAATACCAACTAACAAGCAATCAAGCCTTATGTTCTTTCTTATAGTCCAAATAGACCGTCAAAGCCTAATAAAGATGTTGTTAGTTTCTGATAGGGTTTCATTGTGTTCTGTTACTTTAGTGACGATTTGACGGTCATATGATATCAATTGATCTTAAAATCGTAGCATCAGCATATAACACGAGTTTCTACGTGTCCAACAAAAATCAAGTAAATCTCAAGAACAAGCAATTCAATTATTAATTGAATAGTGCCTCAGTTTTTACCACAAGTTTATCGCTGTGAGCATCAAAATGTGACCAGCGCCGTGACTGATTATTCAAGGATGGTTTATGCCTTTACCTACGTCTTGCGAGTTGCGAGTAATGAATCTCTACATTTGGTCCTTAGATTTTAATAATATATATTGTGTGTCTTAGGCTTGTATTTATAAAACGATTTCAAGATTGAGAGAAATATTTAGTATAGATTGTACAGGCCGTTTTGTACTGAAATTACATTATACGATTATATATTACAATACAAGAGGTCATTATAAATGCGGGCCTTAGGTTAGGAAGGAATCCACAGGAATCCAATGAGCTTAAATCCTAAATGCCACTTTTGAAATCATTATTTTTTGTCATAATTGTGCTATGAGAACTTAGTTAAGTAGTAGTTATAAGATATGCATATGAGGTATTGAAATATTATGAAAATATTTCAGCGGACAATATTTTCTACACTGCCTACATCGTCACAACTGAAATATACTAATACAGTAAATTTATTTTGAAAAAAAAGCGTAATGTACCGTTTCATCGTCACCTAGATATTTAAAAGAATAAATAAGTTTTTGTGGCATCAAATATTTTTGGCCATCATCATATTTCTATTGTAATTTTTTGGCATTACCATTTTTACGGCTATTTAACCTGCCAATCGCAATTTCTTGCCAATGTCGGAGACAAAGTTTTTGTCGGTAACTTAAACGTTAAGCTGAGTAAGTTTTTCTAACTGTTTTTAATATTGGATCCCATATAATGTCGTCACGAGTCACGAATGTCTGTCTTCCCCACTTCGAATAAATCTTGCAGTTGCAACTACTGACATGGCTCTACCATGGCATAGGTGGGTACTTCTATATTTTTTTTTCATTTTCAATTTCATCTTTTTTTTATTTTAATACTTATTTTAAATAGGATACCTAGTTGTTAAATTTATAAATGTGAGTGTTTGACCTGTTCATTAATTATTATAAGGACCCGAGGGTCTAGCCATAAACTTAAGAGCTTGAAATTAAATTATCTTCCATTAACGCTCTGCATACCCTTTATGTTTATGGGATATAAAAACGTAATTTTAAGGTAACGGATATAGCCAAAATGTTAACCGAAAAAAAAGTTAAATATGTATTGCTAGTACTGTAGCTAGTAATTTTCTTAGCTATAACTATAATATAACCCGCTACCATACCGGTGTTAGGGCGCGTGACCGCTAAATCACCCGAGCAAGCAAGGTGAGATGGGTGGTGAGTGACGTCATCAGCGCACGCGCAGAATAATTGGAGAAAAACTGTTAAAACCTTTTATATGTTATTTTAATGACACAGGCAATGAAAGGCACGTTTTCCTTGTGATAAAAGAAGTATTTTTGTAGGAAGTTTAAATGTTTGGTATGGAGAGATCTATATATAAATGTGTCTTTAAAAATTTCAGGAATATATAATATTCAAAAATATCGCATAAACCTGTAATATATATCAAAATAATGGAGAAATAAACGCTTACTTAACCGGAAATAAGCATAATACTATTGATACTTACTTTTTAATGGTTGTGATTAAAACTATCGTAAACCTGTAAATTAATTATACTATTACAAAAAATAATTCTGTTAAGCATGCTTTTCATTAATACATGCAATATGCATGAATGACTATATACTTAAATTACTACATAGGCATGTTCAATATGAACAGCTGTAGAAACTATAAAATACACTAGATATAAGTATACCTCACAATTCACTACAAAAACGAAATAAGTACACACAGCCTACATGCTAAGTGGCACATATTCTGTGCTAAATACCTATTTATTATTTTATTTGTGTAGTATTTGTATATATAATTTAAATAACTCACAAATGTGGTTTTTATAGAGGCAGGCAAATAAAAAATGCGTAATAATAAAACAATTTACATTTCCACACACATCAAAATTACAAACACAATACCTATACATTATAATTTTTTTCATCAGCTCGAAATCCCTTGAAATAAGCCCATATTCTTGTAACTTTGCCTCGCGATGTTGGAACTCAGACCTCACTCGACTCTATCAATCTCTCCACTCCTTAGTGGCCAGGAACATTTAAAATCGAATGTAATATTAATGCACCATTATGTCAATGTTTTATCGCACCGACTTCCCGTGGCGGAGCCCCAGGACTTTGGCTTCGGAGGAGGAAATGCCCATACTGTACGGTACGTGGAGCGACTACTGAGTGAAGGGAATGGACAAGGCACTAGCCGGAGTTGGAAGGACTTTGACATTCTTTAGGGTAGGTCTAGGTTCAGCAATGGAAGTCCTAGCCCTGGCTGGTTTGATGATGAAAAAAAAAAGCTGAGTACTTCAACTAGGTATCTATAGAAAATGCATGCAAAAATAAATAATTTGAATGATGCAATCGATTGCGCTATGTAACTAGTACTACACTAATCTATTTTTGACAAAAATCTGCAGCATCTGCGTGCCCGCTTGAAGGGCAACTTGCCGAAATGACTCGGCCTATCTCAAATTTCAAGGCAGCCGACACATTTTGCTGTTCAATACTATGCTATAGCAAAATATTAATTAACTGACAGGGGTCTGGAAAACTTGCTAGGAAATAATATCGATCGATGGAGATCGATTGTCATATAGGTAACAATAAATATTGTTGATCACAACGCGATTAACGCAACGCGTAATAAATACAAACATCCCCTTCAAAATACTATTAATTTTTCTTAAGGTAAGATTATGTCCAAGCTCAATCATGATAAGTCTATTTATAGTCGGTATGTGTGTTTAGACCTACTTCTCACGGAAGCAATATTAGTATGCACCGAAACATTGTTCCGATACGTAACAACAAACTGACTAACTACTTAATTAAAAACGATTATATTAATACTAATTTACAGGAAACCTATTTTTATTGAAACTGAAATTATCATGCAAATAATCACAAATTGCAGACGGACGTTTGTCAATGCGTTAAAAATATGTATGAAAATGAAGCATTTCTTTTGCAATCAATAATTGCTCGTTACAATAAATATCGACTACTCCAATAACACAGCACCAGTTGTGAAAATGGAGTTGGAGATGAAGACAGGTATTCGTTGATCTTCTTTTTACAATTGAGTTTAGAAACAGATAAGACACCTCTAATAATGATTAACAACCTTAACTCAATTTAAAGCTTCAACTGTAAAGAAGAAAAAGATTCTCAATCAACAATACTCACCAGAAAATTCCCTATCATTAGCTTCAGATGCTACTTCCTCCTACTTACTACCTACTCCCTGCTAAGAACTGAACATTCAAAACCTCTGCATTAAAAATAACAGTAGCATTCTATTTCTAGCAACATGCTCCTAATAATCTGAATCAAACACCTCAGAATGTCCTGTAACAACTGCGCAGTAGCCGGCAAATCATCACGAGTGCGAATGATGGCCATTATCCTATCTGTCTCATCAAGATGCCTTCTGACAAGATACCACGAGACCTGGCGAGGCGAGACTCAACAAGAACTGACAAGACTAGAGTTCTTGAACTTCAGACTAGGCAGCCGAGCGGAACAGTACCACGCATTTTGGACCTGAACAGAACTGGTGTGGTACCATCAACATAAAAAAACTGTTTCTAACTTTATCGTAATGTTATGCATTTCCAGCATCACAACTGTTGATCTTTCAGATCTTTCAATGAGGCAAGAACAATAAGTAATCTTTTTCATACTATCTTGGAAGATACTACTGAAAAACTTGTTCTACTTACTTGTATTTGCAATTGAGATATTCACTCAATGTGATTGATAACGGATTCTACATAACGTATAACTATGGCCTCTCTTATGGCCAAGTGGAAATAATGGAAGGTCAGCAGTCAACAGACAAAAGTCCCTTGAAGTGGGCTTTTAACCTTGTATTTACGATACTACTAATACAATCAGGAGTACCACACCACACCAATTGTTTTCCTATGATAACCAATGCATGACGATGGTACCTCTGCGCGGCAGACACGGCGCGGCGCGTGCGCAGAGATTATCGTGCGCAGCGTGCCGTAACGCAGGAGTGGCAAAGTTGAGGATTTTAATGTGATCTACCTAATAGGCTGTAGGTATATTACGTGGAATTTTAGCGTCGAAGCCTTCAACTTGAACGATTAAGACTGCACGCATTTTGGCGCAATACGAGGAAGATCAGACCAATATCACACGCCTGCTGTACCAATATCCAGTAGGTACCTAGGTAAAAAAGTCTCACGTCAAACAAATATTAATCATGTCATCAAAGCAAATGATACCATGTTTTTTTGTTTATTGTTACAAATTAACCCTTTGTTTCTGATGACCTTGTGTTTCGTGTTCATGTCCAGTGTCACCTTTTTAATTCATCAGTTTACCACATCCTCATTAGGTGCCTCAATTTACAAATGACAACACTTCAGGATCACGTCATTCTGTGATGCACGGAAAATTATACAGTCACATTCATGCATCCTATTTGACTCTATCGACTGTATCAGAACAATTTTGTATTAGTTTCTTCATCTGCGTCGCATAATACCGTTATGACGTGTTACTTTATCGACTCGAAGAAGAAGAAGAATATTGGATTTTCAAGTGACGATGAATATATAACTAGGTAACCGTGGAAAAATAACGGGTATAAAGAGCTGCTCACCAGTAGTTAGTGGTCAACAAAATTGTGCAATTTTCAGGAAAATTTTATGTTTATGAAAAAAATTGCTTCCTTTTACAAAATGACCACTTCTATATATAAGGTATTATTTTGTTATGATAATAGAATAGACTAATTTATAGAGTCGTCGACTCGAGCTATACATCGTATCATCTTTCACCACTTTTCTACAGGTTGAGTTGCGTGCGGACTTAGATATTTGACAAAATCAGATAACATTTCATAACATTTACTAATAGCAATTTAATTAGCATCTTGGAAATCTTTCCCAGGAAGGGATTTGTATGTACGTATGTACGTACTATATGTATGTACTATATGTATGCATGTATAGTTTGATGAACTTATCTTATATAAAAGTGCCATGCCATCGATAATTCGATATCTGGGAAAGTTAGCTAATAATTAATTATCAAAAAAATATGACGTCTTAGTTTTATTTGGATAGGTACCTACTCTAACAATTAGTGGTTTATGCAATTTCTTTGACGTCAATCAACTGTTCAGTTAAATTGGCCAAGTGCTAGTTAAAAGTAACTGTTTCTCAAACAAACGCGATAACTCAATGAGGTTACCATTCGAATCTAACGCGTTATCAATCAGACAGATCTTAAGGGCTTTCTAACGCCTACAATATTACGAAACCAAACATTTATATTACTTACATTGCTGCTTTAATAGATAGATCATTATGATACAGTTTTAGGAAGAAGGGCAATGTATAAGTTATTTAGTTAAGGGTATCTCCCACGCGTAATTTTAATTGAATATGGCGCCACAATCGCCTACGTCCAGTGTTTGAAACACAAAAAGAGTATCAGATATTAAATACATTTATTAATAATGCTCATAATAAAGTAAGTTCAATTGTTTATTATCTTAGCGAAAACCCTCTTACATCTGGGGTAAAATGGTATAACGTTAGAACCGTTTCAGAAACGGATAAGAAAAGGATTGAAATATTTTATAGTGTGTTTCTATTATAAAAGGAATATTGCACTTTAAATTAGTAGAGTTTAAGTTTAAACTAAACGACGGACAACATTAACGTTTTCCAGTGATAGAGATAAATTAAGAATTGTCGTCGCAAATGTCTAAGATGCGCAATTAAATAAACCATACTATTGAGGGTCACAAGTCATCTCACCGTAAATTATACTCATTTTAGTGTCACAATAAACCTAGAAAAACAATAATTTAACCTCACCTACAGTTATTTAACGGCGCACCGGTGCTTGGTACACAATACTGCTATTACTAATGTCATTTGTCTCATTATAAGACCAAGAAACTAAAGTCTCAGGCCAGAGTGTAATTTTGGGATAAATGTCAGTCAACTCAACTCAGTAATTTGATAAAGTGGGCTTTGAAGAAGCTTTTGTAAATTAGAAGTTTTAAAAGAGCTCAGAAAAAGAAATGGTCATATGATTTATGTATCGTAACTTTGGGTAAGTATATTTAGTTTATTTTCATTTAAATTTTTAACAACTTCATTACATTATTTATTTGCCCTTTTAAAAATTTAAAATCAAGCTTTCCTAATCAAGAGGAACTTATCCCTTCCGTGTTTCCTAAAGAAAATTTAAAAACTTCTGTACATACCATCCATCATGTATTAAAGATTTCGTTCAATGTGATTAAGCTATGGTGTAAAGAATTACACACGTATACCGAATTCGTAGAAAATGCAAATGGAAAGCGTAGCCAATATAATCCAAACACCATTTGTGGGACATCAAAGAAGCCGCTAAAACAAACTTATAGCCACGGGAAATGTAACCAAAACAATTGGCGAAGTATAAAAGCTGTGCCATAGACGAACAAGAAAACAAAGACACGACTTAGGTGTTGGTTTGAGTTAGCGAAATAGACAAATATGTATAGTCAAAATACTTAGTCAATAATAATAGACTAAACGATATATGTAATCCTTAAGATCAATTTATAGGGTTATTATGGCACCAATGCGTACTACGCCTTTAAATTTCCCTTTCTATGTACCTTACATAGTAGGAGTAGACATAGAAGAATAGAACTAGAATGAATTCACATGTGGTGATATGACATCTTGATATTATTTTTCTTTTAGACATGTCGTGCGTGACGAAAGAAATCCATTCTTCAAAATCATTTAACGAAATTGTCATCAACAGTTTCAGACTACAAGCAAACCACCAGCAATTTTTCTTCAAAAATGTCATAGAAGCGAAGTCTTCTCCTGCTAACACATCGAAGCAATAGTTAGTAGGGCATTACTTCCTCCCCAGGCATTACCAGGTATAAAACTGCTATTTCGAGGCTGTAGTGTTGCGAATAGCGTTTCCTGGAGGCGTTTACAATACACCTGCTATTTTGATTTATCGGGAAATCTGCGTCTGCGCCTATTGCGGGCACAGCGCTTATTTAACACTTCCGCAAAGTATTTGGTGTATTGTTAAATAGTTCCTTCCAGGGGTTACTTAATAGTAGATTGTCTTACTAAGTACTTCTGAAATCGAATGTAGACTTTAGTCATCTCATCACATCGCGTAGATATAGATAGCCGTAAAACTGGAAAGAGAAATACCGATTTTGATAGCAAATACCGTTTAACTACTTAAACCAAATAAGTTAATGAAAATTAAAGGATGTACAATCAATCCAAACAATACAGCCAGATGTAAAAATAAAAAATTTCTCATACTCAAACGTAAAACAGATAATAAAATGGAACACCGCAGATATAGAGCAGACATGTGCGAATATAAACGTGCAGAAACCGCGAGATGAAGTTATCCAGAAACGTAAGTAGATACTACAAACTGAAACGAACTCTTTGATTTATAACAAACCATCGCAGGTGCAAGCGGTCAGGTCAGATTAAATCAGGCGAAATGTAAACGATGTGAAAGAAAAGATGGATTTTGTTTACTTATCAATATGTTATGTGAATATAAGCAAAAAGCAGGTTACCTGGGTTAAAATTGCATCAAGAGTCACCTGCCTTGTCTAGATTTAAATAATTAAATTCTAGATAAAAATAAAATTTTACTTCCCCATACAAAATGTCCACCTCGATCAGATAATGATTGAAGCCAAACTTTTTTTTTTTTCATTTCCTGAAAGAATGGGCGCTTTTCCACTAGACGTCACGTCAACGGCAACGGCGACGGCACGGCGAGATCACGTGACAATATCTATGGGAATCGATGACATGCCGTGACGGTGCCGTGCCGTCAAGTGGAAAAGCGTGTCATATAATTTCATTGATTTTCATACATTATCTCACCTACGATATCGTCGACGGTACCGTGCCGTTGCCGTTGCCGTTGACGTGCCGTCTAGTGGAAAAGCGCCCAATGTCGTTGTGAAAATGGTTCAGTTTCGTCAACTGAGCAATCCCTAAGATTCCGGAAAGCTGTTCTTTACACTTATTATATTACTTATCAGAAGGAAATCTGGTGGAAAATTCGAAACAGAACACTCAAGAAACTGCGTTTTTTAAAGAAAAGCAAATATGACAAACGGTCTATTAATAAACAACCTAGAACATAATGTCATAGACTTGTCGATTCGATTTTTAAACTGCGGCGGTATGCGTTTGAAATCGGAATCGCGCGCTTTCCTAATTGCGCGCTGGAAATAGATGCGAGCGCGCGGAACATTACGCGCCGCCATGCGCCACCACCTGGCTGGGACGACCATAATGTGGCTAGAAACTGGGACAGAAGATGTTTTGTGTTTATAGTACACAATACTTCCTTTGTTTTAGTTAAAAATAAACAGTATTTTATCGACATTTATTATTAAGTATTTTGAGCACTCAATTTTTTTTATTTTTAACTAATTTCAATTCAATCTGTATTTAAATTATACACCCCGTCCTAAGAACATCAAATAAACTGGTCACCGCGACCGGAAGCTGCGGAAACAGCTTACCCCTACAGCATGCGCATACGCACTCTATCGCAAACGTCACGTTCGATCGCAATATTGACTGCAGCGTTCAATGTAATATACTGCACCCACTTAACTTACTTTGGCTATTTCTGGACGCCATCTGACACGCCGTATTTAACGGTAATTGACATTTTATGACAGTATTTTATTTCAATTTGACAGTTCACTCGTGTTACGTAAAGACTGGCTATTTTTAGCATCCAATATTTGAGCTCTTTTGGGTTCCGTATTCGACGTCGAAGTTCAATATAGTTTTTAAACAATTAGACACAGTTTATAACTTAGAAGTCATGTTATGCCAAGAAGGAAGCGATAATAGCTTAATTTATACGACAAATAGTGTAACAAATCACTTCTAAGTACAAGGTGTAAACAACCTTGTTATAATAAGGCAATTAATAAAGAAGGAAGAAAGCCTATCAGCCGTAAAGACGATCGGAAGCGAGTCGTTATATGACTTTATAACGGCATAGTAAATACCGGGTTAGAATAACAATTATAATTCATGTGAAATGCTATAAGTCTACTGAGAATGTTCTCTCCAGTGAGTTTTCGAGTCGACGAACGAACGTACATTTATCCCCGGGGTGTCAAGATTTTACAGGCTACCTGTTAGATTAGAGTCTGCATGGAGAATAATAGAGTAGTTTTTCTATCAGACCTAATGTCAATTTTAAATGAATTTTCTTTGAGTTTGTTTGGAACAGATCGTCAAGTGTGACAATCTGTCGTAAAAATTATTTTCAGCAATGAAATACAATAATATGAAAACTATATTTATTGTATAATTCTTCTTCAATCCACTGCTAATGGGCTTATAAATTTGTGTGTCTAAAGCTAGACTACCGATCTTATATATCAGGTTATGGTTAGCACATTGAATTGCTGAAAATGAGTCATAATAACGGTGATGTGAGTAGTGCCGGTGGTACACCGGGTACCGTAATCACTATCGAGCGGTCTTCGTTGGGCTCGGGCTACACCACGGAGAAGTTGGACGGCAGCGCCGACTACTCAACATGGAGGTTTATGATGGAGCTCCAACTAATACACGACGACCTGTGGGAATACGTGAGCAGCACACCACCCACAACAGATGCTGCAAGCTGCAAACGAGACCAGAAGGCCAGGGCAAAAATTTGCCTCATGGTAAAACCACACTGTCTGGTGCACGTACGACAAGCAAAAACCGCCAAGCAAGCCTGGGAAGCGCTGCAGACAGCCTTCGAGGACAAAGGCCTCAATAACAGATGTAAATTGCTAACTAAACTAGTGAGCCTTAAACTGGAACAGTTCACATCAGTCAGACAATATGTCACAACATCAATGACAGTAGCACAAGAACTTCGTGACCTTGGCAAAGAAATCGATGATGAACTGCTGGCTGCACTACTCCTCCAAGGGCTGACAGAGAACTTTCAGCCAATGCGTCTAGCGATTGAGAATACCAACGTGATCCTCACTACGGACTATGTCAAAGGAAAACTGTTCCAAATGGAAGACGTTTACGCAGCGAGTTCAAGCACTAGCCAACCAAATTCTGCACTTCTGTCCAAGAGAAGACAGAAGGCGAAAGCAAAGGGCACTAAACCGGAGAAGGGGAAGTGCAAGTGCTTTATCTGCGAAGGGCCGCACAAGGCAAAGGACTGTCCGGACAACCCAAACAGCAAAAAAGATGCGAGAACCGCTTATGCTTTTGGAACAACTGCGAAGGAGACAGAGGAAAATGATTGGATCATTGACTCTGGTGCTTCGAACCACATGTCATGCAAGAAGTCCTGGTTTAAAAGCTTAAAGAAAACTCCAAGGCCTTTGAACATTTCGTGTGCAGATGGCAATGAAGTGCTTGGAAAAAGCGAAGGCACAGTAGAGTGCAAGTGCAAATGTGGTCAATGCTTGACCATTAGTGACGTTACATTTGTACCTGATCTATCGTCAAATTTGTTAAGCGTGTTCCGGATTGCTAGAAAGGGACATGTGGTGGTGTTCACGAAAACTGGTTGTGACATCTATAAGAGTGATGAATGCGAGGTTAAAGGTACGCCTGTGGTGAAAGGTGTAGAGGAGAGGGGCATTTATAAAATTAAGTGCTGTTTACAGGGCTCTGCACTAGTTACAAGCGATGGAGATACCGACCTGCTGATGGTGTGGCATCGGAGGATGGGCCACCTCGGTATGGGAAACCTCAAATTACTTAGAGATAAGATGGCTACAGGGGTAAGTTTTCCTAACTCATTAACTAAACTCGAGTGCATACCTTGTGTCAAAGGGAAACAAACCAAACAAACATTTCAAAAGAGCGGTGCACGTAGGGCTGAGGAAGTGCTTGGACTGGTACATTCGGATGTATGTGGACCAATGGAAGTGCCTTCCGTCGGCAACTGCCGCTATTTTTTGATATTCATTGATGATTTTACTCGAAAAACTTTTGTATACTTCCTTAAGCAGAAGAGTGAAGTTTTTGAGAAGTTTACAGAGTTTAAGAAGCTTGTTGAAAACCAAACCGACAAGAAGATAAAAGCGATTCGGACAGACAACGGAACGGAGTTCGTCAACAAACGGATGGACAGCTACCTGAGAGAGTGTGGCATTCAACGTCAGCTGTCTGTGGAATATACGCCAGAGCAGAATGGCGTAGCAGAGCGAGCGAACCGCACCATCTGTGAAAAAGCAAGATCCATGCTTGCAGATGCAAATCTGCCAAAACGTTTTTGGGCCGAGGCGGTCCACCACGCTGTCTACTTGAAAAACAGATCTCCTACAGTTGCTGTGAGGAATGCTACACCAGAGGAGAAATGGTCTGGAAGGAAATGTGATCTGAGCAACATAAAAATCTTCGGATGCAAAGCATTCATGCACATTCCTGACCAGAAACGAGTCAAGTGGGATGCGAAAAGCCGAGAGCTAATCTACACAGGATTTTGTGACGATGCAAAAGCCTACAGACTCATTGAACCAAATACTGGGAAGGTGTTCAAAGCCAGAGACGTGGTGTTTTTTGAAAACCAGATGCACTACGGAAGTACTGAGGACTATAATGAGAAATCTGTAAATGATCAACTTCTAGTGGATAATGAAACTGTTACTGAGTTAGTACAGGAGAATCAGGAAGTGATTGACAATCAAAAGGTGATTGAGAATCAGGAAGTGGATATCTTCCAAGATTGTGAAGAAACAGTTACTGCAAATGAACAAACCCTGGAAGAGAATCAACTGCGAAATGATGAGACAGAGAACGTTCGAGGGCCTACTCCAGCAGAGAGTGAACCATACAGTGAGGAATCAGAGAATGCTGATGAGGAAGCTTCAGTAGGAAGCGAACGCAGATACCCACAACGACATCGAATGCCAAAGCAGTTTCCAGACTTTGTCCTGTACCAAGCAGAAACAACGGGAGATCCAACTTCTGTTGAAGACGCGCTGTCGAGACCAGACAGCAAAGAGTGGAGAAAGGCGATTCAGGAGGAGCTGGATGCCTTATCAAAAAACAACACATGGACCCTTGAAAAACCTCCAACAAAGTGCAACGTCGTTGATTCAAAATGGCTATTTAGAATCAAAGAAGAGGCGGGGGATAAGAGACGCTATAAAGCACGACTTGTTGCGAGAGGTTTCAGCCAAAGATACGGAGTCGACTACGATGAAACTTTTTCGCCCGTGGTCAGGCACAGTTCCCTTCGAGTCCTGTTAGCGATGGCAGCCAAATATGATTGGAATATCGACCAAATGGACGTAAAAACTGCGTTCCTGAATGGAGATTTAACTGAAACAGTATACATGAAGCAACCGGAAGGATTCGAGGTCAAAGGGAAGGAGGACCATGTATGCCTACTAAATCGTTCATTGTATGGCTTGAAGCAAGCCCCAAGAGAGTGGAACAACAAATTGAACGCGGAGTTGCTGAACTTGGGATTTAGACGATCCAAACTTGAACCGTGCATCTACACCAGATCTGACATCATCCTAGCAGTTTATGTAGATGATATGCTCCTGTTCTGGAAGGATAGAAAGGAACTCGAAAAGGTCAAGAGAGACCTCACATCTAAGTTCGAGATGAAGGATCTGGGTAAAGCCGAACTGATGTTGGGAATGCGAATATCCCAGACAAGCACGTATATCAAAATCGATCAAGAGAAATATATTAACAAGGTATTATCAATTTTTGGGATGTCAGACTGCAAGATTACTTCGACACCTATGGCTCCCGGTCATAAACTGGAAAGACCAGGAGATGATCACAGATGTGACGAGAAGATCCCCTACCAAAATTTAATAGGTTCACTGATGTATCTCTCTGTCTGCACGAGGCCAGACATTGCACATGCAGTGAATATCCTTAGTCAATTTAACAGCTGCTACACTGAGGTGCACTTTACAGCTGCTAAGCGTGTACTCCGGTACCTAAAGGGAACCAAGACCCTAGGACTGCGGTATACCAAGGGGAATAAGATGCCACAGCTACTAGGCTATGCAGACGCAAGCCACGCATCCTGCCATGACAGAAGGTCATACTCAGGCAGCGTGTTCCTATGGAAAGAAGGCGCTGTCAGCTGGGAAAGTAGGAAGCAGCGGACGGTGGCTCTCTCGACAGCGGAGGCAGAATATGTAGCCATGTCTGAAGCCACTAGAGAAGCAATTTTCTTGAAAAGATTAATCGCTGAAATCTCACGTGAGCCAGAACATGCAACGTGGTTGTATAGTGACAGCCAGTCTGCAGTGGCTATAGCGCAGAACCCTGTACATCACCAGCGAACGAAACACATCGATGTTCGTCACCACTTTGTGAGAGAAGCAGTTGAACGAGGGGATGTCAAGCTGAAGTATGTGGAGACAGAACGAATGGTTGCCGATGTGTTGACAAAGCCGTTACTGAAAGGGAAGTTTAGCTGGTGTGTGAATGGGATGGGCGTAATCGTTTAAAATTGAGGAGGAGTGTTAGATTAGAGTCTGCATGGAGAATAATAGAGTAGTTTTTCTATCAGACCTAATGTCAATTTTAAATGAATTTTCTTTGAGTTTGTTTGGAACAGATCGTCAAGTGTGACAATCTGTCGTAAAAATTATTTTCAGCAATGAAATACAATAATATGAAAACTATATTTATTGTATAATTCTTCTTCAATCCACTGCTAATGGGCTTATAAATTTGTGTGTCTAAAGCTAGACTACCGATCTTATATATCACTACCAACTGTCATGTGGACACTTTTCGCATCTGAAGAGTCGAAATAAAGACGAAACAGTGTTTAACAAAGAACTGATGCGTATCGTGTTCTTCAACATTCATCAGAAAAGCCATAGAGCCTTTCACGCTTGATTTTACAGGCCTCTGACATGGTTTGTGTGACAACCACTATGAAACAACATCGGCGTGTAGTCTGGATAACTATTAAGTAACAACGACTGCCTTTTTTCTTGAGTGTCAATCAATTGATTCACCTTGCTTTGTCTAAACCAGACTGGGAAAAATCTCCCAAAGTGAAAATGACAAATATTAATTTATCAACTTTATGTCTTTGGATCGAGAACTCAAGGCTGACTGACACCACACTATTTTCAATTAAAATTCATGTGCAATACACTGCTTGACAAAACTATAGCACATCGCACCAGTTTTCCGGCATACCGCTCATATTCCGCTCCGGTATCAAATGCACAATTTCCAGAACCATCACAATCGATTCCTCGCACCTGAGTATTAGCACAGTCTACTACAAATACTACTATACCACGTGCACTCTCTGTTCTTGTTTTAAAGGTTATATTCAAATGGCAGAACTGAGGCATCTGGTATGGGCTGTACGGGTGCATAGTTCAGCTTGACAATGGAGTAAGTGTGGGAACCTTCGTAACTGGAGTGTGGTACGGCTTCTTGCGGTTAGCGGTGGTGATGGCTTTTGATTTTGTTACAGGTGCTCAGGTTTTTTTTTTAAAATTAGGTGGCATTGGTGGCAACATAAATCAAAATTAAATTTAAAAGTACCTGCATATCTATATTTATACTAAAAGAAATGTGATCATATTTTTAAGTCAAAGATCGTGTATCCTATTCTTATGTTACTTGGGAAAAGTTGTTCAGTTTCATGAGCAGATTTACATCTTTTCTGTTAAACCCAGTATAGTATATCTGACGATAACGATCCACAAAGAAAGTAGTTTTATAGATTTATGTAATTGTCTAGAATTTTAACAATGACGATTTAATCAGCTCAGTTCAAAGAATTTCCAAATATAGTGTGACGGTGACTGTTACGGTGGCTATCAAATAATCTATTTAGATAACATCTATTTAAAAAAATCTTAGTCGGCATACGATGCAGTCGAGTAGAACACACAGTTTTAATTTAATTATTACTAGAAACCAATAATGAATGGTTTTCAAACATCATTTTACTTATTAAGAGGATCTACTTGCAGTCCTACTAATTTGTCCAACATCATTATGCAAAGGTTTCGTTCCATAATTTGTGAAAAGTAATGCACAGTAGAGCGTTGGAATGACACAATGGGCGTCAATTTCACACGGGCCTTGTTTGCTTTCACGCCTAAGACACAAATTAAGTATACGGCCGCGCGGCGCGCCCGGACAGATGGTCCACTCGGAACTAAGCGCCATTTTGCTCACGCACACATTGACGTTGCGTTTACAGGCCGTCTCGGGCAGTCTCGGCTAGGCGTTCAGTCCGGCTGTCGCGCGATTGTTACTGTATAATCACGTTATGTTAGCTACGCATTGAAAAAAAATAATGCTCTGCTACCCATTTAGGCATGTAGGTATAATAAGATACATGTGTAAACATGAAGCACATAACCTACTCTATTTCAAAATTCGGAGTTAGTACAGTAGCAACCCTAGGTAGTCTAGCCAGTTTAGGTAGTTATTTTCGAGAATGGCCGGAGCGGGCTTTCTGTACCCTCTCTATTTTGTGCCTAAGGTAAGTAGATAATTGCCTCTTTTCTTAGCAAATGAACTGTGTTGCTTGTAGGCTAAGTGTTCGACGCGGTCGAAACTAAGAAATAGGTTGTTTTTTATACATATTTGCAATAGACGAATAATAATAGTAAATTGTTTCTGCTTAGTATCAAAATATATACCGCTTATTTTATCCAATTTTTGTGCTTCACAGAAATATGACAACTTTATGAAATATCTACTTCACAGAAATAACATAAAAAAATATCGCAATACTAACTTTTAGTACTTTTTCTATTATAAAAAAGTGCATACAATAAAGAACTATGTTTACCAGGTTCGTACTAACGAATTACCTTTAGCAATGTGAACTAAAATGTCAGTTGGTGACATGTAGGTAAAGCGATCAAAATGAGATTACCCTCGACCCCGTGGGAACATCAGGCTCTGAGGAACAGAATGGTGTGAGGATACCAGGCTGACCACAAGCTTGCTGGCCGGACTGTTCCCGTGACGTAGAGTTACGTTCCACATGGGACCACTGGTTGGTGCAGCATGATAGACTGTACGTATGTACTTACATATTGAACCGCAGATATTTCGAGCTGGCAATTTTTTTAGGGATTTCAATTGTATTGCGTTCTTTGCATTGCTTGCTCTAATGCTGTTATAATTACTTATAAAGATAGTCGACCACAGTGATACATTAAAGAAATATTATTAAAGACTATTATAGCGAAATAACTATAGGTAAGGTAATAGCTAAAAGAATAGAGTCCGAAAACCTGATTGTATTTTAATCGTTAATTATACGTCTTATTAGTATCTACTTTTCTGCGCCTTTTATAACTTTTGCTACCTGGATGAAATTTTCGTGCATACTTTATGTTGTACAATTGTGATGAAACAGGGGCAACTCACTAGTCCCAAGCAGACTCCATCGTCTCGCTCGACCGACCCCGCAGAATGAGCAAAGATTATAAATAAAATATACCAACTACTACGAGAGAGGTGGTGGGAGCTTCTAACTAACTGCCTCCACATGAAATGATAGCTGTGACACGAATTGTTGCCTATGGGGCCGTGACGGCGACATGCGACACCATGGACTCGCCTAGTAGACATTACAGGGCCCTTACGGCGGGGAAATTGGAGAACTAGATTCTGATAATTAGGGCTTGTAGAAGATAGGACACACACTGGTGAGGAATTATTTATGCAGTTGGCAAAAAATGGAATTCACTAGATGCACAAAAAGTTATGGCAACTTTGACCCTGTGAAATTTTGTAGATTCTTTCTTTTTATAATCCCACAAAAATAAGTGCATGTTTTAGGACTTTCTTGTCTAACTATTACGCAAAGAGATAGTAAAGCTTTCAAACAAAAGCCTTTACCCCTGGCAATGACATGGCGCTGAATGCTGTGAAAAAAATGAGAAGTTTCTCTAAGAAATAGAAATTGGAAAGTTGATGACTATAATTGCGTTAGAGCAGCTACTGAAATGTTAAATCTTGATTCATCTGCCGCACAGTAAAGTCAATGAAACAGAAGTTCGAAGCCAAAGAAGTGGCATGGCCTTATATGAAGAAGAAAAAGATATAACAAAATATATAAAATCTCTACAAATAAAAACGTGAGAGTTTGCTGTAATACCTTAGACCTAGACCAGAACTCTACATATATGTAAGTACAACTCCCCTCCGCTATCATACATATCCTAATCCTAGGCCATTGTTGAGAGGCACTTTTTTCTTCTGTAGCAGTTCAGCTCTCAGTGTTCCGAGTGAGATAGATGGACAGACAATAGGACACGAGTAATGAGCTGTGCAAGGCTCACTAATGCTCAGACTATACTATACACGATCTTATTAACAATAAATAAGTATATAGAGATAGGAATTTACAGTTGCATAAATCTTAAAACTGATTTTTCTGTTGTGTTTTAGGCAGGTATATATATACTTGAATCAGTCGAATGATTTTTACGCGAAGGACCGCCTAACTTGCGACTACTAAACATATTATTCTATTGGAGTCCGACACGAAATTTTTATATAATATTATGTTGTATTCCTAATTGTTTTTTATCGTAACTTTCCTCTTGTTTGTCCTGTCCTGTGTATCTGTTTTGTGTCAGTCAACAAAAGTTGTAAACAATCAATCAATCAATAATTACCTACTTGTTGTGTTTTGTCGAAATATTGCTTGGAATTAAGAGAGAACCACCTAAACTTTAATACAGCCTCTTTTAGCTCTCTTAGAATGTACTTACACTCCGCATATAAATAGTCGTTTACCGTGAAGAATCAACAATGCTCCTATTCGCGACCTCTGCCCTCTCCGGTCGATTTCAGAATTCTTATACAATAAGCAGATATAGTAGTTGCTAGATAACTTGTACTGATAACTGCTTAATTAGCAATGGTTGTTATGATTGTGTATTACTTGAGTGTGTGATAATGCCATTCAGAGTGACCTCCAAGCGTGGCATCCAGATTGCGACTATTAGATTACTGTTAGATTAAGTTAGTGTATTCTGTGAGATATATTTTTCTTATTAAATCTTTTATGGTCAACTTAGAGCGATAAATGAAACATACCAACTGCATCGCTTCCTGAGAATCTTACTGTAAAATTTAAAAGTAAAAACTCATAGGAAACCCATAATTTTGACGAGTTCGCTATTACTTCTGAGTTTGTTAAATGTCCAAGCTACGACTAGACGGTTGACGATGATATTTTATTCTTCGACCTTTTCGTAAGAGAACACCTTAGATTCTTATATCCCCAACCGGCTTTAGCTCAAAGAAACGTCCTAAAATGGAAACAAACTTTACCATCACATCACCACCATCCAGACGGTGTCCACAATGTAGCGTTTTCTGGGAACTCCCTCTGCGCACGCGCACCGCCGGATGCGACCGGACGGAATCGAACCCGCACTATAATTAGTCGTTCCACTGTTGTGTACCAACGTGCTGTTGAATACGAGTAACCGCTTCCTTCCCTGCTGAAATGTTACGCCATGGGAAATGTAGGGTTTGCCGGTTTTCATGTTATTGGGCCGGTGATCTAATAGGCTAAACGTCATCGTTACAGTTACACCAAGTGGTCGTCACACAAACCATGTCAGAAGTTTATGATGTGGTAAAAACTCAGCGGGCAGATTGACAAATTAAAAACCCACTCGATAGAAGGAGAAGAAAACCAAAAACAGCTATGATAGTAAAAGCCCTGTCATGGTTTAGCGGGTCGTTGACAACTTAACAACACATTCGATAGAAGGAGAAAAAAAACCTAAAACAGCTATGATATTAGAAAGGCAAAAAATAAAATGTGACCCTAAATTTTCATTTGGATTCCGATCACACTAAAGTTTATAAAGAAGACGAGCTCTACACCGAAACACCCATATTTTTTTCATCGTCGTCCTTACCAAATCACAAATCTACGATCATAAAATTAAAACCCACAAAAAAGCTACCGTAACGTACCGCTATCCCAAGAAATGCAATAATAAAAACCGCGTACAAAAACTGTCCGTATGAGAAATGAGATAAGTTAAGTCTAATCTTACCGGAGCTAGAGGACGGTTATGTATAGAACAGTGTAGTGAGGTGAATGAATGCCTTATTCGGACACCGGATGTGCGGCCTTGCGAGGTCGACCAGTTTGGATGACTTTACACCGACGATATTAGGCGAACAGTTAAAAAGTAGAGCTACAAAATGAAGAGCAATAAATCGAAAATTATTGTGAGAGTCAATCAAAATCGCAATCAAATAAAAAATATCAAACAGCATCATCATTGTAACCTTTATCCCAATCTTTTAGCGTCGGCTCGCCGCCGTATCATTTTGCAAGTTATGTACGTGTAAAAAGTATCGATGAATTTTCCATTTCGACCATTAATTTGCGGACTTTTCCATTCAATTCAAGTGTTTTTTTTTCGTATCAGTGTAAGACAAGCCCATGAAACAGGACGATCTAACTGTCCTCCAGTAGCCCAGCGCGCGATAATCCCGATAATCAACTCTTACGCAACCGTATAATCGCATGCGCAAGCGCAAACTAGCTAGTTAGTGCTAGACTAGACTGCTAGAGCGTTCACCGTTGCAAACGGTATCTAGCGTAAAGTATGGCGATGATAAAGGGCTGATAATACCACACCTCCATCGAATAACATTGTATCTTTGTAAGTACTACTAAATTAGTAGTAACAGATCAATGTTCATCAATCCTTTATTTTCTAAGAAATATTTTATGACTGCAGATGATGATTTTATGCTTTAAAATGTATTCGAAAGATACTTTAAGACTTTGAAGTAGCAGAAAAATTATATGAAGCATTTACTTTAACACAACCATTTTATTTAGAAGCTTCAATTTTATCAATATCGTGCAATTCATTGCAAATTTAAATGTAAAAATCGATAATACAAATTAAATCGACATTTTCTATTAGAGAAAATACCTTAGGCCGTGGAATCTATAAATATTCATACAAATATTTGGATGGTGATTAAATGACACGGATCCAATCATAAATTTTGTATGGTAGAGTGACACGCTCCAATTACCATATGAATAGGAATGTTAGATCAATCAAGATCGATAATATTGTGGGTTGGGTGAGGACAGGAAGCCAGGATTGACATGAGGACTGATCTTTGATGATGATGATGATATGAAACGCCTGAGTTTGAAGCACATTAAGTGGGATTTGTAGAATAAAATAGAATTTTGTACTGTAAATACGTCCCAAACTATGTCCTGATGATCTCTTATTGGCCGATTCTAAGTCTCTTCTTCAAGACGAAACTATAAGAGATCTATAGAGCAAAGCAATGCTTCCAGGATTATATTTTTAAAGGCAAAAAGCTGACGAGCCACGACAAAACATCTGCAAAGATATCGCTGTAATAGCAGAATCGTGATGATCTCAATTAGACATCCTTTTAAGCAAATGATCCATCTTATAATTCGCTATACGGATGTAGAGAACAAAAACTTCAAAGATACAATCAAAACAGTTAGCTTTTTGTAATAATGGTAAAAAGAGCTAGGTCACAAAACGGACTGGGTTGCCAAACTATAATTACTTATCAATCAATAGGAATTAGATATAATTTGCGGTTTTTTATTGCCAACTAAACTAGATTACGATCTTATTTGCTAATCAACAACTACCTACAATTTTTTTGTCTCTTTTGCAATGTCAAATCAAAATTTACATGATACCTAATGAGGCGTAGCAGTTAGCAAGTACAGTGCTAGTAATTTCCTTTTATCCTTTGGTTGGTTTAGTAATAATATTTATCACATTGCCATCTGTTCGGTGAGAACGCTACTTAACTAAAACAATTATCATCTCTTTCTGTTCTCCCGAAATAGAAATTGACAAACGACTAGTAAAATTTTTTATGAGATGCTCTTGGTTGAGTTTCCTTCTTCTTCTCGTACTATGGGTTTCGAGTCAAACGACCCGATGAACCCTGGAGTCGTTTCTCTAATAATACATTTCCAATCCACACAGTGTGACTTCTAATACCACAGCATTAAATTGCAAATCGGAATGGATGTGTTCGTAATATCCGTTCTAGATGTCAAAGATATAATTTTCTGCGTTGAATGGTGTTGAAATGTAGGTACTGCTGTCTCCAACTTGTCTAGGTGGAGGGAAGTGAGGAAACCTCTTTTATAGGGGGACGTGCCAGGTCAATAATGTTATGTTACACACATTTAGCTTATGCAATAGTGATTAGTTTTCCACAACTCGTTTTTACCCGTGGTTTGATGATTTTCGTGTGAGAATAAAGCTATCCTGCAGTCAAAATTTGTATCTAGCTGAAGTATACCTAAGTAACATAAATGGTTAATTAACATAAAAATAGGTCTACGTATTTATTAAATTTATGACTAAAACATAGATAAGTTATATGTACCAAATTTTTAAAAAGAAGCATAGGATCAATCCTCAAATTAAAATATTTTTTTGGAGTTCAATCAACGCTTGCCAAACCAAACATCTCCGTATCACTCTCAACCTTATCTGATATGTACTAATATCTACTCGCCACCCGTAAAGTTTATAATAAACCTCTAATATTACAGTCTAAGAGAGAGACGGATAACGATAGCGAAATGTGCGCAAGAGCACCCGACACCGGTCCCACGCTTTTCTTGGTAGTACCAAGTTGGTACCTCGTTACTGTTGTTACTGCGGTAATCAGAGATACCACTTGTTTGGATTACAGAATGGGTCCAATCACAACCTACCAAGGTGTACTAAATGATAGATCTTGTTAATAATTGAGAGAGAAAATAAAAGAGTAATTTTTCCGAAACGTTTAAAAACTTTGAAGAACCCATTTTTGCTGCCCCAAACTAGTGTTTGTACGGTAGTGATTCTAGCAAAACTCAGTTTATCTGGGATGTTTTAGTTATAACCGCTACATTCGATTATTAAGCACTTTGTGTAAGTACAATTACATAATTATAATATAAAAAATCTACGATGCAGGAAACTTCCTCCGTCGAAGTATTATTGTTTTTACGACTCTACGGCCCGTATTTATAATCAGCTCTCAAGAGTGACAGCGAGTTTGAGTTCGTATCAGAAATGTCACTTCAGTACAAAACGACCTGTCAAATCCATACTTAATATCGCTCTCAAACTTGAGATCGCTTTATAAATACGACTCTACGTTCCTCACAACAACATGTTGGATATTTTTTGTACATATACAAATAACTACTTCATAGTCTTAAAAAAGCCATTTTCAACTGCGCAATTCTTATATTTTTTGTAATAAAAAAGACAATAAGCCGCAAATGCGCGAATCATGTTTACAGCTAAATTTTTTGTCGATTACCGTCATTTCGTTATTTCCTGCCGCCATTATTGAGACTTCTAACAACTTAATTTGGTCCAAATCGTCTCTATTGGAGATTACCCTAGTTTGGCACCAGCAAATAATGGCAAAATCTTTAAAAAATGACATTACTGGTTAAGATGTTTTTTTTTCAAACTCTACGACAAAAAATCTGCTGCTTAGCGTGATCATTGACCGTAATACAATTGCTAAACGATCTATAAAATAACTGTAAACATAAATACAAAGTGATTTTTGAATTAGGTATAATAATTTAACTGAATGCTCACTCGAAACTAGTTATTAAATCCTAATTAATCTATTAATAATATATAATATTATAATGAGGAAAGATTTGTATTTTAGTGTGTGTGTGTGTGTGTATGTGTATGTTTGTAACGAATAAACTCAAAAACTACTGAACCAATTTCAAAAATTCTTTCACCATTAGAAAGCTACGTTCACCCTGAGTAGCATAGGCTATTTACCACGGGAAAGTACATCTTTGCCAAGGGAAAACTTTTTTTTGCAGCGGGTGACACCGCTGACAGGAAGCTAGTACTTAATAATCTCATTAATATGATGATGCGTGATTTGATTTCTATCAGATCAGACCAGCAACCTGTGCATTTAGGTTTCAGACTATAAATAAAATCGTACTCCTATATTCTGACAAAATGCAGTTAAATAAACTGTAAGAGTGTAACTAATAACTTTCTCCAAGAACAAAATATTTATAGGTAAACACCAGAAAAATTATCCTAACCTTTTCCAGATAAAATAAGATAAGACTATGATAAAGAGTGTCTATTCATGAAGAGAACATACACAAAATATGGAACATTAATTCATGTATTTCTCGATGTAGGTACCTTACCTACTACCGCCAAAGTTCTGTCGAACTAGCAAATTCATGTTTACAAGATCGCGGAAGCTCATACGAGCTTATATAGTTTTATATTAGGGTATATTCCCACGCTTGCGTGACGAACAAACGGACAGACGGACGACCTCCGTGCTCTAACAATGTGCTGATGGATCAGCTGTCAACGCGCAGAACTACTGACCGAAATACCTACCTAGGTACAAACAATACCGAAAGACATAAGTAAAAATAATATATTGCGGTGACGCCATTATTATTGTGTTGTGGCGTGAATTACATAAACATGTATGTTTCATTGAGTAGATAACTGGTCATTAGTTAGACGACGACCACAGTCAACAACCACAGTCAAAAACCACAGTCAACAACGCTGAACTGATAGATTTGGAAACTGTTTCAGAACTATAAATATTACTCGTCTTTCAGGTAGGTAGCCTATTTACTTACATTAATAACATACGATGAACAATTTAGGTCTCTGAGGATGTGCGTGTATGGTAGAACCATGGTAGAACAATCAAGGTGTGTTTTCAACTTCATAATCATATCATAAACCCATTTTGGCCTTAGGCCAAAACAAAATGTTTATCTTATTCCTTCTTCCATATCAAGAAGTATAGACGTCAATAACAAAATCATATTCTTAACTCTACAATTGAATACCAAATTTAATTACACACTTTACATAGTTATACTGACATAAATCAAATTAATGAAACGACCGTGTCCCTTCACACCACCTTATATGTAAAGTGACCATATTTGGTGGGACATATTACAAGTATCGCCACCGCCCCCATGGTAGCCTTGACATGCCCTTTGGTCACTTGTTAAATTGTAGGAACAGGTATTACGACACCAGATATTACCATGCTTTCAACAAAATTAAGGTTGTTTTAATAATTTTGAAGATTTATTAGGCTGTTAATGAGTTGGATAAATTGTAGAGGCCGAGTTCTGCAAGGAATAAAATATTGAAGTTAAATCATGAAAGGTAGTAACAAAGATTAAAAATCGCTAATCATGGCTGCTACACGGATATTTCTTGTTGAGACTATATTGGGCCCGAATATTGCCATCCCGTTCTGTTCTCTCTTGATGGAAAGTGACAGGTATGGACTTGTATTAGTACCTAAAGTCGCGTATTTTGTAACCACGAATTTCTACCATTGTATCATTAGAAACAAAAATACTAAATTTCTTCCCAAATGTCTGTGCATTTTTCTCATATCGCTTCACGTTAAAATTTAAATGTCTCGGTATATATTTTAACCAAACCAACGGTAGTTCATTAATTTAGGTCAATGTTAAAAAAACACCATCAAATTCCAATAAATAGACTTCGTTTTAACATAATAATCAGAATATTATGTTATTAAAGCTCCCACGTACATATTCTATCAAGAATCTGGAAACTATCAACGATAAGCAACTGCAATGACCTGTTATTCGCGATCCATTGCGCTGTATACTTACCTACATAATAAACTGGGAGCGTTAGAAAAACATAAAATGTTTCAGCTGCTTTTCTTCAGGTAAGCCTGGGAAAGAAAATGCAGACGAAGAGCTGACAGACGTACAATTAAATTGTATCAGAAATAGAAAACACAGTTCGTCCTTTCTAAAATAACCCTCAAATCTTGTCAGACGTGCGTTTTGAAAACGCCGTATTATGACTTCTGCCTTGACGATCTGCCTACCTCATAAGGAATATAGGCGTGACTATAATGCAAGAAACAGCAATGTATGCCACACAGATTTACCAGTCCAGTCGCTTAGTTTAAAGTCTGTATGCACCAGATGTCCGACATTGGTAATTTTTCCATGCAGCATGTTAGTGGGCGCGCCTACACCCCACAGGCCTAAAGGGAAAGGTGATAATAGAATCAATTGCATAATAAATATACAACAAGTATAATGAAACATTAAAACCACCCACCGGATGTGCTCATTTGGAAATATTGTTACGATAGGTGATTGTATTAATTAGTATCTCTGCAAATTGTATAAGCCGCTAATAATATTTCAATGTATATGCAAGGACTTGCTACACACCACAATCTGCAAACTTGGGTGACAATCCGCAAGAAGGGGTGCTGTGCTCCGTGTTGGTACCTGACTGAGGCAGCGAGCTTTTGTCAAAGACACAACACAAGTAAGAAGTCAGGTATTTACGTTCTTTACTTTTATTGGCTTTGGAAGAGACTATGGGTCGCTTCTAACATGAGTGTTTGTAACAACAGTTGAACTCCATGAAATTCAATAATGCCCCTCAACCAGATAATTAAAGCTTGTTTATTAAATTAAAATACCTGCTGCAAAAACACCTACGCTATGCTTATTTCTCACTGATTTGAGAACTCGTGCTATTTACTTTTCTGTGTTATTTTATTTCTCATGCAATACATTGCTATCGTTCACATGCTGTTATATAAAATAGTTTACTAACAAATCTATTTTATCTACCTTTCCCTGCGGCCCTTAGCTATCTGTGTCTTTGTCCCATATAAGCACCGTGGGCGAATTTATCGATAGAACAGCCATCAACATTGATTAAAAGCCTTTACAAGCCCTTTGGGCTCGAGGCGAACATATGGCCACATATGGCCTTAGTGAAACCTTCCGCCCACAGCGGTGTGGGCGGGCGGCGTTTGGTAAATGGCCAATTTTGGCTTTATTGTCTTCCGTTCGACTTAATAATGTATAGGTACTTTTGAGTGAATAGAATGAGTATAATTATTTATGGATTTATATAAAATGTTGAGTGTATACATTTTTTAAGACACTTAATAAATAGAAAAACCTTCTGGACGTAAATAGTGTTCACAATACATAGGTAAATACTTACTTCCAAAACATCTTACTTAGTCAGCCGTCCCTTTGTCTTTGCGCATTAAAACTCATAGTAGGTATGTACATAATATATCAAAATGATCTCATTGAGCAAAACAAAAAAATAGTTGCTGGATAATGAAAAATGTGCCTACCACGCCTATACCTACAATAAAAAGGAACTACCACACATATGTTGTTTTATGACCACTTACTATACTATGATTTATAGATAGCCTGCCGAAATACTTCAGCGTTTTATCTGCGGTTCAACCTTTATCAAATCATGGGCTTCATAAAATCCTGAAACACGCGGAATGCGAATGGTCTGCTGTAAAATCCTGAAATAGAAAAGCCGTCCGTCCGGTTTAGACTCGGAAGGTGTAATTGCAGCCGGATGGTGGATGGTGGCTGCGACAGCGGATGTAGGTACTGAACACAAATAGGTATCGTTTGAGAGAACCGACACATTCGGGGACAAAATAAGTAGGTACGTACGTACCTACAGAGTTAGGGTTTTTTGCATTGATCTGTCTCTACCTTTGGCTCGAGCTCCAGCCATAAAGGGCTTATTCGTGATCTAAATTTAAAAAAAAAATGTGTAAAGCAAAGCATTAATCTGTATAAAAAAATATAGTAGAACTACTGAGAAAAATGCTTGGAAAAATGGTTCCAACTTCAGTTTTCATTTTCAAGGTTTGACAAAATAAAATTTATTTTGCGGTCCTTTCCACAACCTAAGCCACAACATAACAGAGAGTTTTGTCCGCCACTGCACAAATTCTATTTATTTATTTACCTGCATTACCGCGCAGGCGCACATGGTTGCGTTGCGCGCCGCGCGAACTTGACATTGTAGCGCGCAGCACTACACGCAGTCACCGGAAGCGACGCGTGCGCAGGCCGGAAACGGCGCAAGGGTTACAGTTTACGGTGTTAGTGTTACCGTGGAAAATAAAAACAAAATAGAGAAGGGTTACTTTTAAACATTGTACCTACTACCATTTACTAACATTCTGTGCTTTTACTTGGTTTAATTTAGAGTTGGTGGAAAGGGTAAAGGGATGGTGAAGGGTGATTGTTTGTATGTTTTGACAGGTTGGTATTCTTTTGTTCTGCCGTCCATTTCCGGATCAACCATATCACTATTCTATTGTATTTCCGCTACGATACGACTCGAAGTATCTATAAAGATTTCGGTAGGTACTATAAAATATTCCCTCCCAAAACAGACCATCGAACAACGCCAGATGACAATAATTATCCATCACCTCCCACATAAGTAATAGCAGTCTTTTATGCTCTCTCCGCTGTTTCCACAGTCGTCCGGGATCGAACCCAGATGCCGGAGATCCGCTGCCCTGCGTCTGCGCATCTGCCCGCGATTCCCACACCCTCGACAACTGTTTTTTTTTTTTCAAATCGGAAATAGGATTTTTTTAAAGCTTTTATTGTTTCATTAAGGGGAAGATGAAAGTTTTTTGAGTATGAGGGAGATGATTACTTCCGTATAGTTTGGGAGGATGGCTCAATGGGTCCCGCAATAAACGAATTAAACCATTATGAAACCTCGGCAAGCTTTAGATTTACTAATTATAAAGGTTCCTATGCAGCATCATTTATTAACCTACCTGTGTAATAAGTAGGTAGACATGCAGGCCCTAAGCTGTTGTTTAATATTACATTTGAAAACAACGCAATATTTAGACACTCTACTTTCGCAACCTATTGAAAACATAATAGGAATAGCCATAAATAAATAATATATTAGCACAAGTATTGCCAAAACTGCTTCAAATGCAAAACCACAAAACACATTCGAAATAAATTACGAGTGATGACAAAACCGCAAAATCACTATGTAGGCGTGACCCGCCATATTTAGAAAGGTTTTCTACCCTTCGATGTACATTGCTATTTTAGAAGTAAACTCTAAACAAGGCAACACATCAGAGCTTTCAATGGACACCAAACATCGTGTAGTCTTGTTCTACTGCGAACCAGCGCAAGCGCAACACAACAGGTGGCACAGCGACTAGCATGCCAGTTCCCACACCTTACAATGGGCCTTTTTACCCGACTGCGCTACGCAAAGGAGGGTAATGTGTTTATCAGCCTATGTATGTATGTATGTATGTATGTTTGTTCCTTTGCGCCACTCTAGAGACCAAACGCGTGGGCCGATTTTAATGATTCATACGTCAATCGATTCGTCTTAACCATGCGAGTGTCACTGAAGACATGATTTTGATCAATTTTTAATATGGTGACAAACAGACGCCATTTTGTAAAAATTAAAAAAATTAAAATTGGCAAACTATATTGAGTGGGGTGTCGTTGAATAGGTATTTCAAAATTAGTTTGAGGTTTCTAACACCATTTTTCGTTTTGAGTGGCCATTAAGGATTTACAACGATTTAAAGTTTGTTAATAATTATTTCTCGAGTTCGGTATGAGTCTTTATCCAAATAAACATGTAAGTAAGTTTGGACATTAAAAGTAGATTATACTTGTCCATTACACTAAATAATTTCGATCACTACTTTAGAAGATATCAAATGTTTTGAAGTTAAGCGCAATCGAAAAAATCCTACTCCTAGAAAGACCACTCTAACTTGATCCTCAATTATATTGAAGTTGCTTTACACGAGCAGCTCACATTATGTTGGTTATAAAAGAACTCTACACATCCCACAATCACGCAGCGTAATGCGGGGCAGCGTGTTTGAATATATCTATATATCATAATACTCGCGCCTGTATACCTTACAGGGTATATAGAGCATGAGAGGCTCGCCATCAACAACGTAAGACGCGGGGGAAATAGTTCGTAGTAAGACGTTTAAACTCTGCCGACTTCGTAAGGGTTATAATATTGTATCATCATCATCTCCCTATAGCCTTATCCCGTATCTCACGGGGACGGCTACCTAATCTAGGGGATTGAAAGAGGGTACTGGTTTTTACACAGAGCAACTGCCATCTGACCTCCGCAACCCAGAAGGTAAACCAGACCAGACCCAATCCTAGATTGGGTCAGAGTTTTCAAGCCGCTAATGCTTAGCACTGGCCTCTAACATGGCTAAACAACTAATATCTACGGTATTAAACTATATTAACCGAGACCAACGGCTTAACATGCCTTCCGAAGCACGGAAAAAGCGCCGAATAAACGTACATAATGAAATTTGAAAACCGAAATACACATTGGTACGTGTTGGGATTTGAACCACGCAGCGGCCCTATCCTATCCACTAAACTACATCATCGGGCCCTCTTATATACAGGGTGTCCAGGAATTAATGGATAACCCTTTAACTGCGGCTAGCTTGACCGATGCCCTACTTGTAAAAAAATTATGACCTCAGTAAAAGTGTCACTTTTTTTTTTCACCGTAGGAGGTCAAAGACAAAATTTTAAAAATATTTTGCCTAATTTTTTCAATAAAACTTATTTTTTAAATTATTTTCTTATAAAATAACTAACTAAAATAATGTATTCATTTTAAGTATCAACTATTAAGGTATATTAAAAAAAATAAAAAACCCAAAAATGTTGATATTTGATGAAATGGCATGAAAATAACTGAGCGTAGGGAGAAAATTATGAAAAAAACGGTTTTTGTACGATATTTCGAAAACTGTGACACTTTTACTGAGGTCATAATTTTTTTACAAGTAGGGCATCGGTCAAGCTAGCCGCAGTTAAAGGGTTATCCATTAATTCCTGGACACCCTGTATTGTAGTATAGTTCAAATAATACTTTACAGTAGTTCTATCACAGTAGTTTTTACATTATATAATTACAAAACGGCTTCTTAGACCGCTGACGCTCTGTTAACCCCTAGAAGGACTAATTATCAGTGTAGTTTAGACTACCGCAAGCTGCTTAATAATCCCCACGATATTAAAATGTCAAGATTAAGAACAGTATAACTGTGTCTACCTAGCCTTTTTCCCGTAGGTATTCCACGGGGTCGGCTACCTAATCTAGGGGATTGAACGAGGGTACAAAACCAGACCCAATCCTAGATTAGGTACACACAACCTTTGAAAATCTTTGTGTGTGCAGGTTTCCTCACGATCTTTTCCTACACCGAAAAGCGCCGAATAAACATACATTATGAAATTCGAAAAACATGGTGGGATTCAAACCACGACCTCCTGCACAGAAGGCCACGGCCCTATCCACTACACCATCCAGGCTTCCGTCTCAGTATAACTAAAACTAAAAAGTATAAAATAAAATTTTAAATTAAAAAATCAAAAAACCCAACTGCGTAGGTAATATTAGGTACTTACTTAATTTATATTTACCTTTAAAAGATAAAACAAGTAGATCTATTTCTGTCTCAAAACCAACACCTCGTTTGTACACCCTAAGATCTGCTGCAAAATCTTACAAAAATCTCATGCAGTCGGAGGCAATCAACTTATAGGACATATTGCTTCCGACTGCATGAGATTTTTGTAAGATTTTGCAGCAGATCTTAGGGTGTACAAACGAGGTGTTGGTTTTGAGACAGAAATAGATCTACTTGTTTTTATCTTTTTAAAGGTAAATATAAATTAAGTAAGTACCTAATATTACCTACGCAGTTGGGTTTTTTGATTTTTTAATTTAAAAATTTATTTTTCAGTGGAACATGCACAAGTGGCATCTCTCACAGGCATGTCGAAAAAAAATAATGAGCATCGCGATGGGATCCGTGGCGTGATTTTTATCGATTTGTTCTATGGAGTTTTAGTGGGGGAAGTACTCTGTTACATGATTGCTTCTTTCCATATTTTGCAAAATTCTTCTAAAAACGACCTTTTGTATGACCAAACAAGTGCATATTCCAATACTTCCACCTGATGGTAAGATTTTTTTTCAGTTTTGTTGACTGAGAAACCCTTAACAGTTTGTGCGTTGTTTTTCCTTACACGGCTTACACCTAGTCATATAATACTGGAGATGTGGTGCCTCCAACGCTCTTTAGACTGGATCATCAAAGTGTTATCATGTCTGCCTTCTGCTTGCTGGCAGAAATAGTCGTTTTACGGAAACAGGCTCTAGATACACAAAACTCTACCATTTCTTTAAGTAAAAATTATTGAAGTAATTAGACTAAACATCTCGTAACTTTTCATACGTTTCTATCGACACACACCCCTCACTAGACTTCAGTAAAGTCTTCCGCACTCCCATACATTTATGGCGGTACCAAAGGAACTGTAACACCAGCTAAGGAGGCCGCGACTAAACACCACCTCATAAAAGACAATACGCGGAAAGCGGTGTAACAACCCGCTTACTAATGGATCAGGGAAAAGACTTGATGACGGGAAAATTTACCGGCTCTTACGCAATGATGTAAGGAGGCAGCTTTTTCATTTGCTTGCATTGCAGGTAGTTGGCAAGTATTAATTAAAACTGGAGTGTTGTGCGGTGCGTTTCTGCGTACGAGTTCACAAGATGCAAGGAAATGTTGCGTAATTGTCACTTAGCTTTGATAATAATTAGGTACCTATTTAGTTGCATCCATCACATGGATGGCCATGTTTTGTCGTATAACCGATGGTCGATAGAGCAGACGAACAGCGTTTAGACAAACGTAGTGTACGACAGAACGGACACCCTCTCGGTTTAGTTCATCAAATACTTATGCGAAACAGAAGCCATTTCCCTGATTCCACATTTCGCTTGAATGAATCGCGTACAGGCGTCAGTGGTGTCGGTTACATTTACAACAGTTACTACTTACATGTAACGTTGTTGCAACGTTCATTGTCGATTGTCCATTGATGCAACCTGACACTCGATACTGCAGCAAATGTGCTTCCATCTCTCTCATCAAAAGCCAAGGATTTAATTTCAATTTTCTTTTTAGCAACTTGAGTTTAGATTAGACGCTCGGTAACAATTACACATAAGGAAGATTCAGAGCCAACAAGAGGGATTCTCCGAATCGAGAGCCCGAAGCTCAGACCAATAGAGCACTATATATATTGTGCCAATAGACCACCACACTAGGCAATTTTATTGTTAAAAAAGTATTAACATGTTAAGTTTAGGAAAAAAATACTTACAAAATGGACTGGCGATGGCGTCGCCCAATGTTACTCAGTTCCATCCACTTCCAGCAGTAGACTTTGTTAGGTATTAAGGACGCGATATGATTCAAAGTTTTGTTTATTTACCCTTGTTCTGTAACAAAGAAACGAAAACCATAATACGGTTCCTAAATTAGTGCCGCGTGTTCTACAGATATCAGGCCTACTATTTAATTTCTATTGGCTTTGTAGTATGAATGAAAACTTTAAATATTAGTTACTTTTTTCCAGGTAGGACCTACAATTCGGTGCTCAACAGTGTCAATGTCACAGTGGCGCCACCTATTGATTTCTTCAGATATAAATTATAATTTAGCAGATTCAGAGCTTTATTGATTATTTGATCAACAGATGGCAAATTGACTTTCGTACAAAATATAAAAAAAACATGTTTTCATTGGATAAAGACTATTTTAATAAAATTAAAGATAAATAACAATAAGAAGCAATAAGTGTAATGGTAGTATGTATGTACCTGTACTACCTACCTATAAAAGTAAAAAATATTGTCAACAAAATATACAATAATTACATTGTAAGAATCACAAACTCCACTGCAATCTTCATTCCTTCCTAGATTAGTTTATTTTTCCTTAAACATACTGTACAGAACTTCACATAGCCGGTATAGAGGCAGCCCCACCACGGTGAAATAGTCACCTTCCACCCTCTCTACAAATGTACCCCCAACTCCTTGAATACCATATCCTCCTGCTTTGTCCCTGGAAAGATTATAAACAGAAATATTTTGAAACAATAAAAATTATTCTTAGATTATACTTATTATTATCATACATACGGTTGTAATAAAGTACAATTTTCCTTTAAACCAAATGTTCTGCTAACAACTTTCAAAATTATTCTATAGAACCATGTGTTTAAAAACACATTTTTTTAAGACACTGTATACTAGCTTCCTAGAAATGAGACTTTAGAAAGGTAGAAATTTTTTCACAGTTATATTATGCAGCCTAAATCACTTTTAAACTATGTTACTATGGTTTTTGAATAAAATACATAAAATAAAATAAAATAATTTTTATTTTGTCATTCAAATAAGTTTTTTCTTTTATGTTTGTTTAGTAACAGTATTGTAAAACTTACATGGGTTCCCCAGTGGCGATGTATCCTCGAATCTGCTCCTCATCCATCTTTCCGAAGATCACATTAGTCTTCTCTGTGAATTTAACTATTTTCTCAGCTGCTTTCACCACCACTCCTGTGTATACTGTGTGCCCTCTACCTGATAAACTGGACATCATTAAAAATATAAGATTTATATCTTGCTGAGCCAGCAGTTATAAAATGGGGAAGGGAACTTTCTTTACCTCGAAAGCATCTCAAAAGCTTCTGCTTCAGACCTAGGCTTCCCAAACATTTCTCTTCCCAGTGTGACCATGGTATCAGCTCCAATAACCACATCAGGAGTCTGTCCCTCGCTCTTCAGCCTGTTTTCCACCTCCAGAACCTTCTGCAAGGCCGTCTCCTCGACAAACTCCGAGAAGCCACTGTAGTCCTTCAGGTCGAGGTTTTCTTCGAAGAGCGAAGGGCATAATTTGACCTTCAGACCCTGGAAATTGAGATAACAATTAGATAAACATAACCTCTAAACATAAAAGCGTGAGAATCAAAGTGTAAGTTAGCATAGCATAGACATAAAGAAACATAGTAAAAACAATATTCTTACAATGTTTTCGATAAGCTCTTTTCTTCTTGGAGAACCACTGGCTAGGATAATATTTTTCTGTTTCATAATATGCATCACAGGTTGCAGCATTTTATTAGGTACTTAAGTTTATATCTTTGTCTTACAGTAATTCAAATCACAGCACAATAACACACTATTAACGTTATTCTTATTTACCGTGCGTTCCGATTCACAAAAACAGCAGCAAAATCGATTACAGCGCTAACACCCGTTCCGCTTGCGTTAGCGCGCTAAAAGTGCTCACAGAATTCAACTGAATCGGAACGGATAAATATCGCGCTTACAACGTTCACACTCGCTTTGAGAGAGATTTAATTGTATTATGCTCCCTTCGCCTCGTCCGGGAAGAAGATGAGAGAGCGTCGTTTGTTTTCGTAATTTCACCACTTTTCAATCCATAACAAAGCATAACACTCATAATAAAATTGCATTTTTATTTTATAACCTGTCAAGTTTGACATTTATCATAATTCTAACCATCACAAGACAGTTTGCGCGGGAAACCCGACATATTAAAAGCTGGTTTGCCGCAGCTCTGGCTCATTGCGTCGTTTGCTGTCTTCGGAAGCAGTTGTCTGCAAATCTTCAAGCAATTTGGAATAAGTTGAATAATGAGCGACTCAGGGTCTGAGTTTTCGGAGTCCTTCTCCGAGAGCCCATATTCTTCGCCGCACTACAAGTATAATCGGCACCATCGACGAAGGCGAGAGCGGAGCTCATCGCCAACTTATGTGCGTGAAGAAGTGAATGTCTTGGTTCACCAACCACCGGCGGCGCCGGTTCAACAATTACCGGCGATGCCGGTCAATTATCCACCGGCGGTGCATGACCAGCCACCGTTGGTGCTGGATGAGCCACCTGCCGTGCAATATCAGCCACCGGCCGTGCAAGATCAACCACCGGCGGTGCAGAATCAGCCACCGGCCGTGCAAGATCAGCCACCGGCTGTGCAGGATCAGCCACCGGCCGTGCAAAATCAGCCACCGGCGGTGCAGGATCAGCCACTGGCTGTGCAGGGTCAGCCACCGACGGTGTCGGCTCAACAACCTCCGCCGGAAGTCTTCATTGAGGGACCACAGGGCCCTGAACAGTATTTGTTAATTAGTCAACCGGGGGTTGATGGTAATGCGTTTCCTGTCTATGTAAGAGTTCAACCTGCTCAGCAACCAGGAAATAAAGGCCTAACCACGGAGGTTCCTGTCGCTGTTGAAGGTAAATTGAGTGAATTGGTATTTCCAAAGACCTCTTCTTTACATGTGAAAGAACCTAAATATAAACCCGTTGCGCCTGCTGAGTTGGAAGTGGTAACTACCCTTCAGAAATTTGGCGCCCCCGATTGGATGAATATTCCATTTTTTGAGACTCAAAAAGCGCATTTGTTTACGCCTGGGTACCGGGCGCTTAGAACGAATCCAGAGCTTACGCCTGCGGATTCATCTGCGTTGTGTCAAACAGAATTTGAAAATACGCTGGCAGCGTTGACCCACGCTGTAGTTATTCAAAGGACTGAATTGCAAGAAAAACTGCAAGCAGTTGTGAATTGGGCACAATCAGGTGAAGCCTTGACGGGCGATTCGGTTTTTCACAAAATCACTGAGTTATTTGTCGATGACAAAGCGTTCACAAAGGCTAACGAAGATGTTTTGCAAATTATCTGTGGTAAGCGTGCCAGCATAATTCAGCATAGAAGAAACAACATATTGAAACAATGTTCCAACTCGATAGTTGCTGAAAGGTTAAAGGATGTCCCGCCTTCGGATATTAATTTGTTCGAAAACAATCAGTTGGAAAAAATCTTGTTAGATAATGGGGGTACTTCGAAAAACTTTTATAAAGTCCCGAAATTCACGAATGCCACCGTTGGTGGATCATCGAAGTCGAATCGCGATCGTAAACATTTTTATCGCAAACATAACAAACAAAACAGGGTTCCAAAGCCAAGCGGGGCGGCGACACATGAGTTTCATGAGCGTGAGCCAACCCAGCGCTACCAAGGTGGCCCGTCGGGTCATAGATCTCAAAAAAGAAAACATGACTATTCAAATTCAACCCAGTCGTCGACTTTCGATTCGAAACGACGACGTTATAAATGACTCGAAACGACAATTCCGTGCGGGGAATCTGGAGCTCTTTTACAAAGTATGGAAAAAACATGGAGCTCCAAACTTTTGTTTGAAAATTATAAGGGGAATGCTGATTCCATTTTACAAAAAACCCCCGCTTTTATTGTTGAACCAAGATCAAATGTTGGAATTAAATCACGTCACCCTGGAGTCTCCAGAAATGACGCGGGAAGTTCAAAAAATGATTCAGGCTCGGGTTTTAGAAAGAACCGAATGCTCGGCGAGCTTCATTTCCCCCTTATTTCTTGTGCCAAAGACCGATGGGTCGAACCGACCCATTTTGAATTTGAAAAGACTCAACAAATTCGTAAAACCAATGAAGTTTCGGTTGATATCTCACATGAATGTCCCGAAATTCTTACAGCCCGGGGATTGGGTAGCGAAAATAGACTTGTCGCAAGCATACTTTCACGTACCCATTGCCCAAAGACACAGGAGGTTCCTGCGTGTGATATATCAAGGTACAGTCTACCAAATGACGTGTTTACCTTTTGGCCTGTCTTGTGCACCAAAAATTTTCGCATCACTCACAAATTGGGTAGCGGAACAGCTAAGGAAGAAGGGCATCCGAATTATCGTCTACCTCGACGATTTTCTTTTGGCTTGTCAGTCGGAAAACGAACTGCGGCAACAAATCCAGACATCTCTCGTTTTTCTGGAATCTCTGGGATGGACTGTCAATCAGGAGAAGTCAGTCACGACTCCGTGCAAAGCCCTGGAGTTTCTAGGTGTATGTTGGGATTTACTGTCCAACGAAATGTCACTCCCAGACAAAAAGAAGACAAAGGTTTTGTCTCAAATAGATACGCTCTTGGATCGCAAGAAGTGGTGCCTACGCCAAGCGCAGGTGATTCTTGGAAGCCTAAATTTTGCCTGCTTCGTTATTCCGCTGGGCAGACTTCACTGTCGAATAACTCAGATCCACAGCACCCGAGAGTTGCGTTGCAACCCGAAAAAACTAATAGATATTCCTTCTCCAGTAATCCAGGAATTGGTGTGGTGGAAAAACGCGATTCACCAGGGTTCACCAATTCATATGCCCAAAATATCAAATTTCTTAGTAACGGATGCGGCAGATTACGGATGGGGAGCAATGCTGAACAACGAAACATTGTCAGGCAGATGGAATCGAAATCAATTCAAGTGGCATTGCAATCGAAAAGAGCTTCATGCAATCTACAAAGCCATCTCTTCAAATGTTCCTCTCCTGAAAAACAAAACCTTACTGATTCAGTCAGACAATCAAACAGCATTGGCCTATCTAAGGAATCAGGGGGGGACAAAATCAACCGCTCTATTAGACGAGGCTCGTCTTATTCTAGAAATGACACATGTCCACAGTATGACTCTAATAACGCAACATCTTCCGGGATGCCTGAACGGAATGGCGGACTGCCTCTCAAGGGGTCGCCGACTGCCGGAATGGCACCTATTCCGGGAAGCGTCAACGTACCTCTTCCGGAAATTAGGGCACCCGATAATAGACCTGTTTGCGTCGCAAACGGCTCATGTGACGAAGAGATACTGTTCACGGGATCTGTGGGACATGAAAGCAGAATTTCACAATGCTTTCAGTCAAACATGGAGGTACTCTCTGGCGTGGATTTTCCCGCCACCTTGCCTTGTTCCACAAGTCCTCAACCATCTCAATTCAGCATCCGGCCACTACATTCTCATAGTCCCCCGGTGGGAGAGGTCCTTTTGGCGAGCGGACCTAGAAAAGAGGGCTCTTCAGGATCCTGTTCTGGTTCCAAACCTTCACCGGACATTAATAGACACGACGACAGATCGATTCTTACAACCAGGACTGACGTTGGAGGCCTGGCTGGTACGGGGTGGTCAAATCTATTAAAAGATTGGTCGCAAGAAGAGTTTGATCTTTTGTCCAAAAGTTGGCGGCCATCAACCCTAGCGGTATATAAACCAGCTTGGAGGCGGTGGACTATGTGGGCTTCGTCTAATGATGTATCTCCAACAAAACCGACAAGTGCTGCTGTTGCCCGTTTTTTGGCTTTTCTTCATATTAAGGAAAAATTATCTTTAAAAACAATAATGCTCCATAAATCGGTGATATCAACATTTTGTGAGCCTCACTTAAAAGAGAAGTTAAGTTCTGATTTAATTATAAAACATGTGATCAAATCAATCAGCTTACAAAAACCAATCAAAATACAGTGTCCAACGTGGGACCCTCGTGTCTTGTCTCGTTGGTTACAGGCAAGTACACTCGACAATCTAACTACGTTTGAAGCAAACAGGAGATGTGCTACTATCCTCTTGCTCGCATCCGGCAGGCGAGTCCATGACTTGACACTACTATCCATTCATGAAGAAAATTTTGTTGACAATGGTGATCATATCATATTTTGGCCGAGATTCGGATCCAAAACTGATTCGACTTTGCATCAGCAATCTGGTTGGAAGTTGATTCGTTCTACAGAAAGTGACAATATCTGTCCAGTGTTCTGGGTTAGAAAAGTGATAGAGTTCTCAAGCACGATTCGAGGTTCGCTTACAGAGCTATTTCTGTCTACAAGGGGTTCAGTAAAACCTGCTTCAAGAACCGTTATTGCCTCTTGGGTGAAAACCGTTTTCAAGAGTGCAGATATTCAAGCTACGCCTGGAAGTTCAAGAGCAGCAGTAGCATCTTTAAATTGGGTACAGAACATGCCTTTAGATGAAATCATGTCAAGAGGTAATTGGCTTCAAGCAAATACTTTTCTAAGATTCTATAAGAAGGAAATCAGGAATCAAGATGAAGGTACATCCAGGAATCAACCTATATCTAATTTGTTTCATCCTGTATAAATAATTGTTTCTAAGTGTGAAATATTTAAGTTTTGTGATTAAAAGAAGTTTATTGTTTTTTATTTAAGCGCTTCCTGATTATTTATATTTATGTTGATAAATCTGTTATCTATTCAATTACCAAATGTGTTATATTTTTTGTGTTGTATTAGATTAATACAAACCATTTTGTAGTATACCTCCTTTGTTTTTACTTCATACCATCACCAGCCGATAACAAACACATCTCATCTTCTTCCCGGACGAGGCGAAGGGAGCATAATAGAACAATTTTACCAAACAATAAAATTGATATTATGCTCCTGAAGCCTCGTCCGGGATATTTGAAACCTGTCTGGTGAAGATGAGCTGCAATGAGCCAGAGCTGCGGCAAACCAGCTTTTAATATGTCGGGTTTCCCGCGCAAACTGTCTTGTGATGGTTAGAATTATGATAAATGTCAAACTTGACAGGTTATAAAATAAAAATGCAATTTTATTATGAGTGATATGCTGTGTTATGGATTGAAAAGTGGTGAAATTACGAAAACAAACGACGCTCTCTCATCTTCTTCCCGGACGAGGCTTCAGGAGCATAATATCAATTTTATTGTTTGGTAAAATTGTTCTATTATGTTAGGCAATTTTGAAAGTAGTAATAAATAAAAACTCGCAGCCACTGATGTATGACAAACGACGGATCATAATAATAAGTAGGAAATCTCGAAAAGTGATGCAAAACATAGTTACAAGCCTTTTTTTACATAACATACAAAACATGCTTTGTACTGTAGCTTTGTTCAGTGAAGCTTCCCGAGATTTTACCAAAGGGTATAAAATATGAAAAATGGAATGGCACTGCAATACCGATAACCGAAGAAATACATACTCAATTATACAGACAGGGCGTAAAAAAAGGACTCCGGTCGTTTAAACAACATGTTCTAATAATGATAACAAACATGAATCCCAAAGCACAAAAAAAAAATATTTCGAAAATAAAATTACCTTCTCCATACAAAATTGTAGATGAGGTGAGTATTTTTGTATGAACGTGTTATTTTTCTTTGGAGTCAAAATTGTTGTGCTTTGATAAAATTGTTTGGTAAAGATATCACAAGTAGAAAAGTAAAATCCGAATGGCTACTTAAATAAATTTAGAGTTTACAAAAAAAATTAGTAATATACGTTTTATATTACAAAGCTAAGGTTAGTTTATGAACCGATAAATGAGATTGTTAATCATGTTTTTTTTAAATATTAATTTAAGTTACCCATATTTACATAATTTTAATAAGAATAAATGCATGATTTACCCAAAAAATATCTTTGATCTAATATTCCTGTAATTGTTTGTGGATTATATTATTTCGAAATAACATAGCTTTATTTTAAAACTGGACTTTTTCAAGTTCTAAACATTATTATTAGAGTGATTATAGTTATGCTTGACGTTAATTTAATTGTTTATAGGGAGCGTATAAGTCTATTTTAAATTTGTGTTTTTATTTTGTAATTCTCTACGTTTTGTTTTGGACCGTTTACAGGAGCCGTGGTCGCCGGAGACCTTAAATCAGCTAAAAAAACTTTTATTATAAAAAATCTAAACAAGAATAATGGGTGCAAGTACTTATATACATACGCGCGTGAGAAGTTATACTTGACATTTTTCATAATAGAGGTTCTCATGTCTATTTTGTGGCCAACTTCATACTGTTAACTTTTTGTGTTACAGATGCGCATTGCGCGCGCATCGTAAGATTTCACTCTCAAAAATTTTTCATAACGCGCCTAAAGAAGTATGTATGACTACAAAAATAATTGACCTCTACTCTGGTCTGCAGAAAAGGTTAAATGTCATCTAGAAATACTGATAAAGCATTACCGAAATGAATATTTAATTATGACATTTATGACAAAAGCCTATTATTATGTTATTTTTATTTATTGCCTACGTATACATTTTGTTTGTTAGGTACATACAGCACATCATTTCTATTTTATTGATTTTTTATTGAAGTTTGATTTATTTTATTGCTGTTTATAATGTAAGTGGATAATTTGTAATGTATTTGGAATGGGGATAAAAACGCAAAGCTAATTGCAGATGGCGCCACTGTTAAGTGTTCCAAAAGAGATCAATGAGAAGACACAAAACTGACATTGATATTGATATTGACAGATTAGGTACTGACCAATCACAGGAAAAAGGAACACTCAACAGTGGCGCCATTTAGTTCTCAGTTTTTATTTTTAACCCCAAATAAACTTTTGACGCTAATCACAGAAAAAAAAACGATTTAGTCGATCTTTTTTGTTTTGTGTTACTGTTTCTTTATCATTACAAAAAGACATCCCCTTTAGGGCCTAAAGCTATTTAAATTATTTTATCGCCCAGAAGGACCATGTAGGTCTATAAAAATTTGAAACAACGGTATTAGATCAAAGATGATTTTTATCTGTTACCTGACTTTCACATTTATTGTTGAAAGTGGAAGTCTAGTGGTGTTAAATAAACTTAAATTAGTTCCGAAACCGTGCTTAGTCTTATGATTCTGTGTTGGTGAATCTTGGCGCATTATTGTCAGTTTTGGTGAAGTTTGACGCATTATTGCCTGATTTGTTGGATCTTGACGAAATATTGCCTTTTTTGTTGAATCTTGGCGCAATATTGCCTGTTTTGGTGAATCTTGGCGCAATCTTGCCTTTCTTGGAGAATCTTGTCGCAATATTGCCTGATTTGTTGAATCTTGAAATGTTAATCTAAAGAGAGTCATAAGTTAAAAACTTGCAAAATTAATAAAGTTTATAGGAAGTGCAAGAGAAATACTTTTATTCAAAAGATATCAAGATATTTAAGGTTCTTATACAAAATTTAGAAAATTAGATTAAGATGAAGAATATAAATTATGATGATAATGATAATATAACACTGATAATTGAAATTTAAAGAAAAATTCTTTTACTTCTATCGACGACCGTGCGGCGAACCGATGAACCTTAATTGAACCATTGTATAATAGGCCCCTGAACCCTGATATAGTTTTTCTATTTTATGAAATTGAATGAAATGTAACGACCACTACTTATCATAGAAAGTTACCGGGACCGCGGCTAATAATAATAATAAAGATTTTATACAAGGAATTTTCTATTTGTTACAGCGAAATTTTTTATTCACAAAAGAAATTTTAGAACAGACCATGAAACTAGACAACATGAAAAATTTAAAAAAAATTACTTTTCATTCAAAAGGCGTCAGCTCTACGAGTCATGTATGGAAGCACCAAATTTTATTCTTTTCATAATTCGATCTATGTAGATAGAGAAAGTTGTTTAGTTTCAAAACTGCCTCCGTGGTCTAGTGGTCTGAGCCATGGCCTCCCGATCCGGAAGTCCTGGGTTCGATACCCAGGGAGAGGACAAAGTTGGTATTTGTCAATTTAAAACTTTGTGAGATTTTCTCCAGTTTGGTTAGGACATAGCAGGCTGAATCACCTAAAGGGCACGTTAAGCCGTCGGTCCCGGTTGCTGTTTTTAATATTGGTCGTTACTTAAACCATGTCAGAGGCCTTATAGCTGTGTGCTACTAGGCGGTTTGAAGACTCTGACACCAGGATTAATCGGGTCTATGGTCGACTCGAGGATCCACTCCCAAAGAAGAAGTTTCATGGTCTAAACTAAACAAGCCCCTAAAGTGTCTTTCATGAATTAAATTTTCGCTGTGTAATGCGGTCATTCGGTCAGTCAGCCTGCATTGTCTTTGCCAAAATACTGAAAACTTTTATTACGTTGGTGTTTGTTTTTTGTTTGAAGTGAACAATATTATTAAGTGTTATGAGTTGATAAGTATACACGTAAACTTTAATAAATGGGTATATAAAACTTTACGACTACTAGCAATAAAAATAAAAACTATTTTCTTGCGACTTTTTCGCACTGCAATGTAGGTAGTTTACTGTTTTTTAAGTTTCTGGCAAGTATATTTAGCAAAGAGCGCACATAATTGTGCGCCACAACACAAACGATTTTAGATCTTAAGTTTTTTTTTTTATATTCTTAGGTTCAACCCCATTCTCCCAAAACCCCATTTGATGGTAACTATACTAGCTGGGCAGCCATATTCATATTCAATACTCAAAATTGTGTTTTTATGATTTTAAAAGACTAGGCGACTGTTACAAACATAAAACTTATATTTTAAGAATCTGCTCTTGAAGCCCCTTCATTTGATATGCTACACTTCAGAATTAAATAAATTTAAATAAATTATCCCATACAGAAAAATGGTGACGTCAGCACACTATGGGAATTATGTTTCAACCCGTCACTATATAGCAATATACAATAATCATCATCTGTATTAGCTTAGCCCTCGAAACTTGTCAGACGTGGCGTAACAACCTACGAGTATGTTTAAGTCGTTTTTGCTCTGCCTACACCATAAGGGATACAGGCGTGATTTTATGTATGTATTATGTTTTAATACTTCGAGTCGAAATGAGGGCTATGACCTCAAGTACATATGTACCTACCAAATGGCTGGAATCTCTAACTAACCACAGTATTTTTGTAAGAATTTCTTTCTGGCATATCCACTATGTGGTTATCAGTAGGTATGGATTTGACAGGCTAATTTGTACTTAAATGACATTCCTGCCTTAGGGTGTTTGTGTGCACTGTGCACTCATCCATGTTTTATTTATATGAATCTAATATGGATAAGTGCACAAACAATGTGAATGGTGGGAATAAAGGTGGATTTTCTATGAGTGTTGTCATGATGTTAATATAATAAAAAAAAAACTTACTGCCGAGTATAGTCCAGGCCCGCTGTTCTTTCTAGAGCCCTCAAATTAAATATTAAGTAGTAAATAATGAACAGAAGAGTGCTAAGAATTACTATAACTTGCTGCTTTCTCGACACGTGACACCATCGCCTAGCCATCATCTGAAAAAAAAGCAACAAAAAAAAACACATTATTATTTATTTATTTCTTTATTTAACAGTTTACTGTATCTACACAGAAACATACACAGAACAAATTGAATAGGGATATTTCTGAAAAGTTAATTACAGCAGATAGATTTATTGCTAAGAGACCCTTTCCAGGGTTTTGGACATGGACATCATTAAATGAAAAAAAACTCTTGGCACTATTTTACGCTTGTGCCTGAAGTCAAAGATAGCTGCCAATTTTTAATGGCTAATTAGTAAAAAAACAAGGTACCTATGATTGTTTACAAAAATGTAATAATTATGACGTTATTATGTTTGAGTGTGGGAAAGCCAATGATATTCTTAAAAACTTGCTTTTTCAAAGTTTTGCAAATTCATTTGAAATAACACTATTTGGAGTATTGAATATGGGAGTCTGCCTGGCTAGAATAGTTACCGGAAAACTTCTTGAAAATTAAATGGGAATAAACCTACGAACATCCTCTCTTAATTTATGTTTTACTAGCTTCCTGTCAGGGGTGAACATAGCTTTCTAATGGTGAAAGAATTTTTGAAATCAGTCCAGTATTTTTTGAGTTTATTTGTTACAAACATAGACACAAAAATACAAATCTTTCCTCTTTATAATATTAGTAGGTATAGATTTTCCATACAGCATTTATTTATCACACCTCTGATGCTCTACCCAACCCATGAGACTTGTAGGCGTGATTTTATATACCTAAGTATTGCGCCTGTTCTGTTTATGTAAAAAAAAAACAAACATTATAGTTATGCTCTGTAAGGTATGAAGATAAGAAAAGAATCAAAGACCAAATTCATATTACATTTCTGCTTCCAAGGATTGGAGGGATAAAAAAACATAGAATGTGCCAGCTTTTTCTCTTCCCGGACATGTTTAGGGAATAAGTTAAAATGCAATACCTACATGTATGGATATGAACCTATCATTATACTAATGTATTATTTAAGTGCTAGATTTTACGTGCAGGAAAAAATCAGCTTAGAAATTATAATAATAAGAAAACAATAGGTACTTACTTTTCCGTTTTTAGAATGTGCACTAGGTAAACTTTATTACGGGTTATATTTATTACTATTAACTCGAAATTATTGACATTAACACACTAAACTATGCGCGTTAAATTAATGTGCAGTACCTACACCCTACACCTGGGTATAAAGTAAACTATAAAGTAAACAATTTTTTTATTATTATAAAAGAAACGCCTCCTCACAGAACACTATCGCCATCATAGAGGAAGTAAATAAAACTAGCGTTTTAAGAGACCGATCTCCATACAACCGTTTTTGTTCGAGTTGAGTCCCATTTTATGGCAACCTACATCTGACAGCTGTCACAGCTAGTGAGGGGCAAAATCTTGGTAGAAAAATCATGTATATCGATATTAGTGATGTGCAAATAGAATGTCGATATAGGTTTTTTAGGTCCATCGCGTTGCGTTAAATATGTTCATAAGATTTAAATTGATAAGTGAAAGAAAAAATCAAGAGTGTAAGAAAAGCTTTATTCATATATTATAAAAAAGAACAATCACAATTATGCGACTAGTATTTAGAAACTAAACGTGCTTATCTATTGCATATTTATTTGCTATCTTGCTTATATATTTACTATACAACAATCCGTTCAGTCGCATTATGTCCCTTTCGCAAAATGTCTCAGTAACAAAACTTCTTACTTTTTTCAATTGGCAAATTTACCAAGTCGTCCTTGCCAATAACCTTAATCCATTCCTTGCATCTGGAAACAAAAATAAAAATAGTTTATTGCTGTTTTAAATGCGCATGTGTATCTGTAACTTTGTTGCTCACTTTGTTTGCTGGAGGGTGTCCTGTCATGTCGTAAAACTTTTATACTCTTGGGACTTATCTTACACCAGATTATATGCGGTCCATCTAATGCTAGCACTTCTTATTCAGCTATCTATACAAATGTAGTCCTAACTTTTTGTGCAATATTACTTGACATTGGTGAAATTGCAACATTTCTTTAAATTGGACAGCGTGTAGTAGTGATCAAAATATAAATGCTAGTCATTGTTTTGCAACTTGGTCTTACCTGTTTTCATTGATAGGTAACCTTATAAACTGCAAGGGCTTATGAGCATGCCGCTCTTTTAAGCCACAAATTTCACAGGTTCTATGACTTCCTGTACTTATCTTTAAAGACAAAATACTACAAAGAGTCACTTCCTCAATAACTGCAATGAATATGTGAATATCAACACAAATATTCTTGAAGAATCACTGTCTCACAAACGTAAACAAAGAATCAGTATCTCACAACATAAAGAGTCACTGTCTCACAATAAACGCGAAGGTCTGTGGTGGCGGAGGAGTAAAGCTACGACTTTACGCTAATAATTTGTTAAAATCATTCCAAATCCACAAAAGAAACAATGAATTTCACAACCGCCAAAAACAAAAATCGCCATGACGCCATGACAAAATGCAGTGTTGCCAATATTCATACAAAGTTACTACCAACTCCTAATTGTATCCATGATATTGTATGAAGCTGAATAGCAAAAATAATAACTTTTTAACTTTTATTTTCTTACATGGTATCACTTCAAGCATGGGAGCTATCTCTATATAGAAATGTCATAAATTTTTTTACTATGAAGATTCCTACCACTGATCGCCATACTATCGCCTCCTTTCCTTTCCTTTTCCTTTCTTTCAAGTGGTTAACTGTCGAGTCGAGAAAGTAATTTTAAATGGCAATTAATTAAAACTGTAATTTACACCACCACAGAATATATAATAGTCACCACGGACGGAGACGGACAGGGACAGGAAGTAATGCATCCATTCACGGGCCACGTACCGCGCCATTCTCGACCTTATTACCAAGAGAAAATTTCGTCAAATGTCAAAAACCATGGACGATTCCCCTCATCTTCCCCTAACCGTGCACCCGTGAACGCACTCCAGGGGTACGTTCAGTCGACCCAGTTCGATATATAGTTAGTTTGATCGGTTTGTCAAACATTTACGTGTTTGAAGCTCGTTTGATGAAATTTCATATTTTTGTTGTGTTTGACGCGCCGCGCGCCGTTTGATCGTGTTCCGACGCGTTTGATCAAACAGGGCTTAGTTTTGCTTGAGTTTGCGTTGGATTTTGTAGTGTGAGCTTGTGTGTGACGAACAGTGAGCAGTAACATACCATTACAATCATTCTTTGGACCAAATTCTTTTTGTTTATTTTTTTTTGTATCTTTTTATGCAGGACATTAACGTCTTATTACTACGGCGGCGTACCGAACCAAACTGCGCAGTACCGGTTTGACAAACCGTTCAAACGGTTTCATCAAACACGTAAGGTTTGAGTCAAACCGTTTGACCATGTCCAGGCCCCTATTAGTGGGACGCACTGAACGTGCACCTTAGCCGCTGTCAGATAAAACTTTACTTCCGGTGCGCCTCTGAACGGGCCGGATAAAAATTCGCCTAGTCGAAATTTCATCTGACAGGCGCCTCTGAACGGGCAGGATAATTTTTAACCAGGTTAAATTTCGATCGAAAGAGCGGCTCTGAACGTACTCCTGGAGAGCGTTCACGGGGGTGCACGGTTAGGGGAAGATGAAGAGAATTGTCTATGGTTTTTGACTTTAGGCGAAATTTTCTCTTGGTAATTAACCGTGCACCCGTGAACGCACTCCAGTTGTACTATGGCCACGGATTGTACAGCCAGATATTACGAAGCCATTGTTATGTACACGTTATACCGGGCTGTGCATTATTGGCCGTTCAATATCTGGTCGACAATTATCACCCCGTACCAATATAGTACAGCCAGTAATTGGAAGCCAAGGAAAGCACGGCCAATATTTCAAGTACATGTACATGAATTATCAGCCCGTGCTTTCCTTGGCTTCCAAATACTGGCTGTACAATATTGGTACGGGGTGATACTTTCCGACCAGATATTTCGTGTACGTCAGATAAAACTTTACTCCTATTGGTTGAGACACTTTTCTTTTGTTTATGGTCTGAGCCTCGTTTAAGACACTAAACATGGATTCTGCTACTACTCCGGCGCTGCGGGGAGTACAGCCCCTCCGCCCCAGCGTAACTAAGTTCAGGCACCTAGCTCACCTTCGCAGCTTCGGCTTTTGGGTCAGTACAGAGGGCGGGGGCTGCTCTCCCTTCGCGCCTCCAGATTTTTATATACACTCTAGAGGTAAGAGCGGAAAGACCACGTGGAATTTGGGGTTGATAGATTCGGTTCTGTCACTTTTATTTGCTATCGCCACTGGTATGATCTACCAAAACCATCAAAGCAAAGCATACAGAGTAGCCTGGTTACGATCGGCTGCTTCCGATTGGCTGGTGAAATTTTGACACGTGACATTGGCTTCTAATTATTGCCTGTACAATTACGGGACATACATTAACATTCCGTGCCATTGATCTATATGTTAGTTAACTAGATCGGCTGACGCGTTCAAATTTTGTGCTGCGGCCGCACGCGGGTGTTGACGTCATCGTGTCATAGAATATGACTTGACCACGAGACGCGACACATTGTTTTACTCTGCCTAAAGGCTGTTTTACATTGTTCAAGTGTTTGGTACAGAGTGCAGTAGGTCTTTATTGTTGTTATCTGTTATATTGAATGATTTGTTTTCTTAAGTGCAATAAAGTGGTGGGGTGCCGGGTTAGAATAGCATCACCCCATAACTTCCTGTGGGTGTCGTAAAAGGCGACTAAGGGATAAATCCAAGGTATAGGCAGCAGCGTTCCCTGTAAAGTATGTTGTGTGAACTGTCCTGGACACCTGAATATGTAAGTAAACTAATAAGGTCGCGTAGTAAATAAAAATGCATTTTTTTATAACTTAATAGTTATATTAATTTTCCTTTAAATAATATTAATTTGCAAAGCAAACCATAGGCAGTAACCTGTGTGTCCCATCTGTATGGTTTACTTCATAATCTATGATTTTCGTATACAAATATGGGCGCAGTAAACCATACAGATGGGCACCGGTCTACTGCCTCTGATAGATTTGACAATTAATTTTATTTAAAGCAATTATTTTTAACTTATCTAAGATATTCACAACACTGCATTTTTAATCTTACATTCTGCGACGTTTTTACGCTAGACTGCATTATTAAGGTGTCAGGAAGTCCACAAGTACTACAGGGATCGCTGCGAGTGAAAGCGAGTGACTGAATGAACTGGAGCCGGTCGTCTCCAGTGGCAGCCGCAAATATTGCGTTCGCGGCGCCTTTTCTATATACGTCAGTATAATAATATTTCTATGTTCCGTGCTGATAATTCACGACCAGATAACGCACAGCCAATAATACGAATCCTTGTCATATAGTACATGTATTATTGGCCGTGAAATATCTGTCCGGTCAAATTGTTATTTACGGGCAATAATGCGAAGCCACGGAATGCACAGCCAATACTTCATGTACATGCCTGGGTCCTGTTTTATCAATCTACAAGTTACAAGCTACAAGTTACAAGTGAGTCTATGGTAACTCTATGAACTTAAAAATCTCGACTACCTACAGGAACATTTCACAAGTTAAAGAACAGCACCAAGGACATAATATACTATTTAATCTGTGAGCACCAACGAAAAAAGTTATATGAAAAGTTTTTAATCTTTTCATTGATGGCAAAAATTATTTTGGGGGTTTATGATCGTTATGATGGTGATTATGCGTGATAGGTCGTCATCTCTGAGGTTCTTGGACTTCATATTCAGAGTTAGAGATCTTTTCAATTATTATTTTTTTATACAAAATTAACATTTCGGCGATTTTGAACTGTGAGTTGACACTATAAGTTATAAATGCGAACCCATTTCAGGTTTAAACAAGATAACTTCGAGATATTTAACAAAAATAACACTTGTAATCAAAACCACCTAGGTCCGAAGTCCTGTAAACTTGTAGACCACTTGTAGATATTTTACAGTTGTATTTTCTGTGAACACCTGTAAATACAGATTAAAAATTTGCTCGATTGTGATTTTAAAAGCATAAATTACACTATGGTTTGTTTGGTGTTGCCGTTTAATTTAACAATGTGGCCGCTATTTTCCCTGTAACTTGTAGTTTGATAAAACGGGGCCCTGGTCTCGTAATATCAGCGCGTACCTTGTCGGGTCGTCAATTATCATGGCTGTACATTATTGGACACAGATCCAATTCCCATATAAGTTGCAATGTAGTTAAATATTCTAACAATGTTTTTATAACATTTCATCTTTTCTTACCAATATTTTCGTTTATGTTTATGCTTAACAAGCAGTGTACTGCCCACAAGTTGAGAGCGTGCGTGCAGTGCAGGAGTACGTTCAGAGCAGGGATGTTATAAACCAACTTAGAAATTATGGCACAGGCCCGTCAAAATTATGGTACCTCAGCAAAAATTATGGTAAGGTTTGATTTTCAGTAAAATAAGCCCAAAAAATTAAATGGACGTAAGTTTCACATAAATAATCTTCTCCGTACCTATTCTACCCTGATTTTACCCCTTTGCTTCTACCGAGAATTCATATTCAGAATGCAGCACAAAGACAAGACATGATCCTATGCTAGCGTAGACAGAGAAAACTATAGACGACGTGATAGATAGCATCTGATTCATTCACACAAGACAAAGAGCAACTTATGCCTATGACGTGTAATAAAGCGGGACAGAATTATAAGATCTTTTGTTTCACGGCGCGTGCCGGTTTTTTCAAGGCTAAGCGCACTACTGCGCTAAACAACTTTGACGTTTCACTCAGAGTTTTTGTTTGTCGTCGTTTAAATTTGGAATAAACTTTGATACCTGTTTATACAACGTGTAACAGAAAGGGTATATGCATCGAGTAATGTGTGAATCTACCCATGAAACTGAACAACTTTCCCTAAGAAACATAGGTCGACAAAACGAAAAAAAAAATCGTGACCTTTCATACTAAATGCATCAGCTGATAGCGTATTTAGTATGGGAAGTCATTTTTTTTTTTTCGTATTTCGACCTATGTTCCTTAGGGAAAGTTGTTCAGTTTCATGGGTAGTTTCCCCCATTTCTCGATGCATATACCCTTTCTGTTACACGTTGTAGAGAAAACTACCGTTGTTGTGAAAGATCTGTGATTAACTGTTTTATTATTTTCTGCATGAAACATGGGGTGGTGTAGTGTTTTAGAGTGCAAAAGTGATGCTGGAAGAAAAGACCCAGACATATCATTTCATTCGTAAGTACTCTCTGTTTTAACATCGTTTAGCCCTTAGTTTTGGCTTCTTCTTGTATAATATTAAGTGCTTTTCAAAGTTCTTTGTACCAAATACACACAAAGTTCATAAACACAGTGTTTTCTAAGAATTAATAAAACATAGGTAACCTATACGTCAATATTGCCAACTTTAGCAAGCGTATTCTCCCACAATCGTGGGTAATGGAGAACTTCCATTTATTACCAAGGTCCGACAGAAATAAAATCCATTTCAGTTTTCTGTAATTTTAAAATGTAAATCAAATATTTATTACCTTCTTTTAATCGATGGCTATCAATAACAACAAAATATTGCGTAGTGAATTTGTTCAGGCACTATAATTTTTTTTTTCAATTTTCATATGAAATACATGGGTATGTAGGTAGGTACATTACGCCTTTATCCCTTGTGGGGTAGACAGAGCGTATTTGATATTGTTTGTTAACTGTGATCGTAATATTTGTTATTATTTTTCAGCCAAACGAGCCAAAAAGTTGAAGCGGACTATACAACAACCGGCAGAGACTCAAAAAATTGAGGGATTTTTTTTCAGGAAATGAACATAAATTGATGTTTGATAAGTTTTGCCAAATGCCATTTGTAAACGGAAAACGAACTAAATAATTAACAAATGTTAAAAATGTAAAATAAAAAAATAACTTATTTACTTGCGTTCTTTAATTATCTACCCAGTATTTATCCAGATGACTGTGTTTTTTTTATTAATCAGATAAAACACCTCAGTAAAACACCATAATCCATAGATTGTAGAAAAATGCTAAATGTGGGAAAAAAAAAATTCTATGGAGGTCAACACTCGCCTATCAATAGTGCTATCTCATGTGGCCACGCTATGCCCTTGTCTATAGTTTTCTCTGTCTACGTATGCTAGGCTGATATTCGGTACACAAAAGGCTGGTAATAGATACAGGACATAATATACTAGGTAATCCGTGATAGATAGGTACAGCCTGGCTGGAATTAGATACACAGGGTATTTTTCTGTTTGAAACTATTTAAAAAAATATCTACGTAACTTACGATTAATTACCCTAATAAATACCGGGTGTAAGGGACAGCGTCCCGCAAACTGATACGGGTTGCTGAATCAACGATACTGAACAACTATCACCAGGATTTTTTTTCAGGAAATGAAAAAAAAATTTAGCTTTTCCATACAAATTGTCTGATCGAGGTGGTCTTTTTGTATGAAAAAGCAATATTTTTTTTTCATTTCCTGAAAAAAAATCCTGGTGGTAGTTGTTCAGTTTCGTTGACTGAGCAACCCCTATAAGTTTGCGGGACGCTGTCCCTTACACCCCGTATATTTCTCCATTAAATAACCTACCATTTCAAATAAATAATACTAGTTTTGAGCTATAAGTTTATGTACCTACAATGATTTTGTAAACATCAAATTTGCACTAAAAGGCTGCCAATAGGGGCGGTCACCTACATAACAAATAGTTATTGTTGTAAAATGTTTTTATTGTTTTTAAATGGCATATATAATTTTATTGTTATTTTTTTATCTGTATCTTTTAAAATACATATTTATTTAGTGATTTTAAAAACATTCTATAAACAACTACACCTAGGTTTAATTAAAACTGCGTATTTCAATTGGGTACTTGACTGGGTAGCTTAAAAAATTCAAAACGTTTATACTTAAAACTAATGGCTAAAAATATTGTGGATTTCAATTATCATTAAAAAAAATGCACATTTAGATTTTAATAATCGAATTAAAAGTATTTAAGTTATTGATTTGATTAGTCAATATTTACTAAAATGTGACGTCATAATTTACTATTTTCATACAAAAAAGCGTTTTTGAAATTTCATAAAAAGTTGCTGATTTGACTAGTTGGAAAGTAGCCAATTTAGTACCTAGATTATATCATTTTACTTTTTATCGGGTCTATTCGCGATAGATTTTGGTGGTAAATCATAGGAATTTTCTCCCATTTGCTCGAAAATTGCTTCATTATTTAAAAAAAACAAAACGTACATTCACTCTTTTCGGTAGGTACTCAAGTGCGTAGCGGCCGGCAATTTCTCCAAACGACATTAATGGCCATTAACGACCTCTGCACGAGGTCTTTAAAGTACACACTAGTACCATCTAGTACGGATTAGGTGTTTTTAAGTTCACAATATTAATTTTTTAAAGGCCGAATGCGCAAATTAAAAAAAAAAAAGAATGAACGAATGAATGGAATGTGCTCCTGTCATAGGCGCCATTCTAATTTTAATTTTTGCAATATTATGGAGGAATTGCATGTTTTATGTTTATTTTTAAGTGTATTGTTATTGTTTTCTCGCAAATGAGAGAAAAGTACTGTACTAATCTCAGCCAAAATAGCAATGTATGGTCTCGTTTACATTGGAAGGCCTCGACTGCGTCTCGGCCTTCCAAATTTACTCGACCATACATCGCTTTATTTTTGGCTTCTAAAGTAATGTACTATTACCTGGTTCCCGACGTTTCAACAATGTTTCAATTGTCGTGGTCGCGGGTCGACTGAAGTTCCAGCGAGATGTCATCAGGGCGATGGGCAGCTAGATGTTACACTACCCACATATTGTCTTAATAATTTTATTGTTCGTAAACACTAGGCGACCGGCACACAACAGAGATAGATTATAGCAATAAAAATAATACAATTTAATAACATACATAATAATAGGACCAATTTTTATTCTACAACCATAATTACTATGCTAACCTTTAGTAGAATCAGTCACCAAGGGGGTGGCAGACTATTCCGGACGGCCACCGGTGGCGATCCGGAATAGTTGGCCACCCCCATTTGGCGGTGGCGGTCTATTTAGTTTTCCTGAAAATAAAACAAAATATTTTGTGGTGTAAGAATAAAACACGACATTTGCTGTGCATCATTTATTAACCCTTAAGTCTATTCCCTCATCATCTTCTCCTTCTGGCGCGCGAGCTTCTTCTTGGAGAGTTTCTTCTTGGCGGGCGCGTCGTCGGCGGGCGCCGCGCGGGCCACCGCGTCTTCGCGTTCGCTTAGGCACACCTGTTGGCAAACGAGACATTTAGATAAATGGAACATTTAACTATCATTACTTCTTTTCACATAGCTTGGGTAGGGTCACCTCACCCTACTAGGGTGACAGCCTGACAGCAAGATAAGTTTGGCCAGTGGAAGCTGTCCACGAAAAACAGCGGCAATGGGGGTTTTTAATTTGCTCGTTCCGGAGAAAATTTTCAGTTTCAAAATAGATGGCGTTGTGCGCGCCTAACATTTTGACAGGTCGTATAACGTTGTTTTGACGTTTTCGTTTCACGCAATGTGACAAATAAGTTTTAAGCCGTGTCTCTTCTCGGCAAACATCCAACAAAACATACCCCCGCAGGGCTGAGAGGGGAAGGGAAATGCTTGAGAAACCCTTCCCCTCTACCCCGCGGGGTATGTTTTTTGGATGTTCGTCGAAAGGAGGCATGGCTTTAGTGTATTTTTTGTTTAGAAAGGCTTTCTTAGTGCTGCTATATTGAATAATGAACTTTAGATAAGTAAAATACAGCTTTCGGAGATGTAAAAAGATTGATTTGACAAAATTAGAAAAGGTATAAATAGTCAATAGACTTTTCCGTGTAAAGAGACGTTTTTTTAAGCCTGTTTCAGTGCTCTCTGCAAGTATCAACTTGGTTTAAGTGTAATAGTTAATGTTGTTAGCTGATTTTTTGAAATTGCCTCTGTTCATTTGTGGACAGCTTTCGCTGGCCAAACTTAAATGGATGATCTAATAATAATAACAGTAAACAGTCCTCCTAACCGAATTTCGGTGATGGCGGTCAATTTCCCACCGATCGGTCAACTGTGCCAGACTAGTTTTTAGTGCCTGTGTTTGCGCAACACAAGTGCACTCTCTCTATTCTTTCAATCTCTTATTCTGATGAAATAGATTGACTGACAGGACCAGAGAGAAATCAGGCGCAGGACCGACTATTTACATGCCCACCCAACAGTAAGATCTTACTTTTCAGACAAACAGATAATCCATCAGCAATGTCTTAACCAAACTAGAAACAACAACACAATGCGCCGGGATCAAACCAGGGACCTTCGGTTGTGAGCCCATGGCCTAGACCACTAGACCATGGAATGGAGGAAGTTAACAAGCTGCATTGCATATTCATACAATCAATGTTAAAGAATGCTTACCTCAATGTGGCAGGGAGATGACATGTAGGGGTTAATACGACCATGCGCACGGTATGTTCTCCTGCGGAGGCAGGGGGCGCGGTTCACCTGGAATATTGGAAAACAAAAGCACCATATAATACTCCATAATTATTGTCACACATTATGGGGGCCTCGTAACTTCTATCAATCTAAAATAGATCACACACAATCACTAATATGCAATAGTTCATATAATTGGATGATTGATTCAAGCTTCAACCACTAGATGGATTGGAATGAAACTTGGCACACTAAGATAAATCCTGGAATAAGGCATAGGCTAATTTTTACTGCAGGTAAATACCTCATTCCCAAGGGAAAACTCATTTTGCCATAGTTGTAACTGCTCAATATTTGCTTTATATTTTTACAAAAAATGTGAAGCATTTTATACCACCTTAAATTCTTTGTTCAATGAGAAAATTAATCAAATTCAATTCAATTCTTAGGTTATAGGGTGTGTTGTCACAATTCCGCCAACATCACGTAAATGAAAATATTACACGACGGGGTAAAAAAAATTTATATATATACATGTCACGCGACACGATGACAAAATCAATAGAAGATCTAAAATAGTTCTAGGAAATAAAAGAATGTTTACTTGTATAAAAAGCAAAATACATTAACAAACTGAAAATAAAAATCATATAAATTCAGTCAAATCAGTATCTAAATTTCTAGGATATATGGAATCAGTATCTATCTACTGTATATTGTTTATATAATATTGTCAGTGACAGGATAGAAGAAAATATCAATATAAAATTCCTCATGAAAATCTTCTGCCACTATTTATATTTGCCTTTTGAAAACAGTTTGTACAATAGATAAACACACACTGTCAAGCTAAAAGGCACTCAGCTCAAAATATTGTAGTCATACTGATATATTAGTTTTTTTTAACCAACTTCCAAAAGGAGGCGGTTCTCAATTTGTTGTGAACTTTTATAATTTTTTTTTTAATGTATGTTCATTTGTATATTTTCATAAACACCTTGCAATAAGTATTCTTAAAACTAACCATGAAAAATAGAAACAAGCATACCTGGATGTGGTCAATGACCAGCCTGTCAACATCAAGACCTTTGTAGTCAGCATTGGATTCGGCATTCCTTAACAATTGCAGGAGGAATTCTGCAGATTTCTTGGGCCAGCGTCCCTGTGTGGTGCCGAACTGCTTGGCCTGTGCACAACGGCCTACACCACCATTGAAACGACGGAATGGAATGCACTCCTTCTTCTCAGTTACGTTCTTCAGGTATCGCACAGCACGGCGCAGGGGCAGCTTTCTGATGGCCATTGCCGTTTCATATGTGTTCTGAAATAAAAACAAATGTGGATAAGTATTTCTATGAAAGAGCTAGAACCCTGTATGATTTCGAATTTAGTAGGTGGGATAGACATCCTCAGGGCAGGGCAGACTAACATATTAAAACTTCATACCATGTAACTAACCTTATCTACACCACTTGTAATTTGTATTGAAATTGAGTAAAGTAGAAAGATAGCTTACGAGTAACAATAGAAACAGAACTTGGTACGTAGGAAAATTGAAGGGAAGTTAAATATGAGCAAAATACTTAGCAGTAAGCTCAGTACATGTGGAAGGCATTGTTTATATCCAAACCGGGAGTGGTAAATATGATAGACACATACCTTGAAGTGAACACGAAGGTTGGAGCCACGCGCTTTGCATGACTTCGCTGGGTTATCTGGCTCCCGAGAGTAACGTCCCATTTTTGCTTCTGAAACACAGATGCGGCTTCGTTACAAACACCATTGAGGTTATCATGTTATAACTTCACCAATTTTCACAGATCCACCGAAATAAACACATATATAAGGAGGAAACACGACAATCTGATACACAGTAACGGGATTTGAATTAAAATTCGATAGTTTTCTAGATTAAAATTGATTTTATCAAACACAAAACCAACCTCTCAGGATAAAAATTGGACAGGAAAAGGCATAGACAATAATTTTTGACGTTAATTTGACATTGACATTATGCTCAGTGTTGCTAGGCTACAAAAATAATAACAACATTGTCTATGGTTGTAATTTTCTTACTTTCTGTAAGTTAACACTAGATGTCGCTCTACCACTTTAATTTAATTTTTCATCAAAATGTCCTTACAAGATGGCGCTATAGTTTTAAAAAGTTTTATCCAACTGTCATTTAATTACCCGACTGTCAATGAAGGGTTATTTTTTTCGCGCGTATCTTGTACAGTCGTACAAGGATCTTTTGGCGCGTCAAAACCGCCAAAAGATAAACCGCCAAAAGATCCTTGTACGACTGTATGTAGGTATGTTTGTACTTGGTTTGTACCATGGACTAACTAAACTACTCTAGAGGACTGACAACCGCCAAGAGTCCGTCGTTAATATAGGATGTGAAATTTAATAAATTCAATAAAAACTTGAACCAAATTATCTTTTAAGATTTTTAAAGTAGAAATACACAATGAGAAATGCTTTTTATAACATCTGAATTTCAATACATATTATGTTTACACAATATTTTGCTAATGTCATTAGATGGCACTGCTAAGTAGCGGTGTACGCAGTTTATAAGGGAGGTTGTCAGTCCTCTTTGTTTTATTCGTCCATGGTTTGTACTGATATTTGTTTATTTCCTTGTATCTCGGAAACGGCTGAATGGAATTCAACAATGGGTGTATCGTTTGATTGGTCTGAAGAACCCGAGTGTTTTGTAATTTTTCAAAATGGCGGATTTTAGGCGCAAAATTAACGTCTTCAAATATTTTTTTCGACTGAACTGAACCTATCGACACGACAATGAGGATATAACTATCGAGTGGGGTATCAAAATAAAGGCGTCCCGCAAACTGATAGGGGTTGCTCAGTCAACGATACTGAACACATATCACCAGGATTTTTTTTCAGGAAATGAAAAAAATAATTTGCTTTTCCATACAAATTGTCTGATCAATGTGGTCATTTTGTATGAAAAAGCAAATTTTTATTTTCACTTCCTGAAAAAAAATCCTGGTGGTAGTTGTTCAGTATCGTTGACTGAGCAACCCCTATAAGTTTGCGGGACGCTGTCCCTTACACCCCGTATATTTGGAAGAAAGTTGCACTAAAACATGTTTTTATAGGTACCTACTAGGCACAGTCGGGTTGTTTGAATTCTTTCAAAAATACTTGTTAACAGAATTTATTGGCGAATGGTGTGGTGTGGTGTATTTCTCAAGTTCTCAATGAATTTTATCATTTTGGCTGCTTATATTTTTTCTGGCTTTATCATTCAAAACTATAATATTATATAACTAGTTGACTTCGGAAAACTAAAAACATGTTTCTAATTTAAATTATACCTACAGGCAACTCTATACATGCAGGGCATTGCAGGGTGGCGGAATAAAAGAACGACACAATAGTTATGTTAATGTTTAATTTATTTCAGTAGTAGATATGTAATTTAAAGTTAATTTTAGGCTCCAAATTGCGGTACTAATTAAGATTTAATACATTTACCTACATGCATCTAATCTAAATATCGAGAGTGTCAAGTATGATATGCATTTTAACTATCCTCCTACAATTATTTTCAAAAAACATCTAATTTATTACTCACTTTATAGTAGGTATATTCTATACAACTTAATTTTAGTACCATTGATGTAGGTATTTTTTGGTGCACATTTAATAGCTAAATAAATAATTAGGCGACACGCTGTGAATATTTAAAATATTTAAATTGATTCTATTTACTACTTCTAATATTGTTATTTACAAGTTTTACAATATTATTTATTTTTATTTATTACTTAGCAAAACGAAATATATTATACAGGTGATTAGCTTTAGGACTAGAATTAAGTTCTTTACTTAAATATTTTATTTGAATCGAATTCACAGAGATTGAATTGCTTTTAAATTAAATATTCCACATATTTACGAGTAGGTACTAGCACAGAATATATAATAGTACCTACGTACTAGACACAAAGCTGAACACTGCATTATTTTCTATAGCAACACCAGTTTTTTTGTAAACTTAATATTGCTTCGTGCTCGTGCTTAGAACGTTTTTATTACTCCTTATATTTACAATAAATTCTATTCAATATAAGCTAATGGGGCGCCGGTGCAGGGGGTGGTAGCAAAGGCAACGGCGCAACGCAAGCAGTGCAACCATCTCTTTCTGAAAAAAGAAAAATATAAGAACATAATTATATTATTTCCATCAATAAATCGGCCTATCAAATTATTGTTAGAGTCTGTGCGAAAAGAGAACAGGCATAGAATTTGAAGGCGCGTATTTGTATTTAATTAACCGTCGTTTTGTCGTGTGAGGTTTATGCCCAGGTCTTAAAGGGCCATAAGTGAAAAGATGGATTTCTAAATAGAACTGAGTAGCCACACACAAAAATCATCGATCAGCTTTATTGATTCGGAAAGTTACCTACGAATTTCTTTTCTTCAATTTCAACTTTACTCATCTTGATACCTTTGAATATAGTATAACAAGTCATTTGTAAAACACCTTGTGCAAATATAACCTGTACCGGTAATAAAGACATGTTTTCAATCAAACACCTAACTAACGCTTTGATGTGAAGCGCCTGATGTTATCGACCGACCGTCGCTTGGCACCGGAGGGTAATCCTTGCGTAATTGCGGCGACGTTTCTGGCAGGCAATTAGTCGACTTATGTATGCGCTATTTGATGTAAATATGCTTGTACAATTAAAATTATCTTACTGAGAGATTTTGGCGAAAAGCACTGTAAGTACCTATATCAGTATGTTGATTTTGTGTAATAGGGATTTATAATAGTATTTTTTTTTAACTTTTTTTCACATAATCCCCAATCTGACTAATTTAAATTACTTATTAGGTACCTACATAGTTACAGGGCCTTTTTACCCGACTGCCAAGGAAGGGTTGTGTTTTTTCAAGAATGAATATACCTACCTACTACCCGGACTAACATACATACTTAGTACATTCTAACACGCCTCTTTCTCGGAGGGGTAGAAAGAACAATCCTTCCACTTATATGATCCTCACAAACTTGCTTCGCTTTATTTCATCTAAGTACCTATCTACATTCAGGAGGTTTATTTTTTAGGATAGGTACCTGTTTTTGACCTGACTTTTCTGTACGACAATCCCGATTTAATCGAGGTGAATAGCTCAGACAATCTTGCACCTCATTATTTAACAATCTATGAGCACCAATAAATAGAATGACTTAAAAGAATATACATACAGGAAGTAAGGGACAGCTTCCCTCAAACTGATAGGGGTCGCCCAGTCAATGAAACTGAACAACTTTACTTTCAAGAATAACATTTTCTCAGGAAGGATTTCATTTTAATTTGCTACCCCATATTGTGCCCGTAGGTACAAATACTGCCGGATCGAAATGACCATTTTGTACGGGGAGACCATTTCATTTTTCTGAAAGAATTTCCTCGTAAAAGTTGGTCAGTTTCTAATTTTTTATGACCTATAAGTTTACGGGAAGCAGTCCCTTAAACCCTATAAGTAGAGTAGGTAATTTACCGCGATCATGCAAGTACACGGGCGGGCGCAAGTCAGGTAGGCGCCAGGGCTCCAGGGGCTCCTCTGGTCGTTCCACCTTCGGCACCAGACCGCTCCAGCAGGATTCCTCGGCGCGAGGAGTCGGGGTCGCTCGACAGGACCACGCGCATTGCTGGTAAACGAAAAAACATTTGTAGGAATAGAAATAATCAATCTAACATTATTAAACGACGAACAAGTGTTATTCATGAGTATTTTAAAACACTCGGCTAATCTAACTCCATTCAAGAACTTCATTCTAAACAAGACCATTTTGTATAAATATTATGGTTGAAACGTCGAGGTCAATACCTCCGTCAAACCTACAAGACGTGAGTGTAAATAAAAATCAATTCAATTCTTAATTAATGGCTTTTGTGTAGTCACAATTCTGCCAATGTCACGTAAATTATTGATAAATTAAATAAGGGAGAGTCTAATATTGAGACACGTGGAGTCAACGATAAAGATAGCCTTCTCCTTCAAGAGAAAGGTACACTTATATCAAGAGAAAGGAAAACTACTAATGTAAATTTTCAATGATATATTATCAACTAGCGACCCGCCCCGGCTTCGCACGGGTGCAAGTGCAATGCTGATAGGTACTAAATTAAACATAATACAGAATGTCTTTATATATGTCGCAGTGATCTAGTTGAATAAGCGATTTGATTGAATGACTAGCTCGTTAATTGAATGACGGCATTTAATTAAATCACTAAAGGACAACTCGTCAAGTCGTTGAATGTAACGTTCAACGTCTTGACTGAACGTCATTTAGCGAAGTCGTTGAACGGGATATAGCCGACTTCTAAGGCGCGGCTCGAAGCGGGAGGACGGGAGGGTGCAGCCCCCCCAAAAGCGGGGGTTCGGGGGGCCCAGCCCCCCGCAAAAAAACAAAAATACCTCATCATCCAGAAAGGTTTCCAGTTTCCGTCCCAACATACGCAAAAAACCACGAAATTTTATAACACGCGAGCATTTTTGGTTAGGTTAGGTTAGGTTAGAATCACCTGACTGATTTTACGTCCGCCCTATTCAAAGGGCTATGTTTCAATCAGCTAACTAGTTGGACGTTGAGTGACGCTTGTTCAATCAACGAACGGCCTAGTGATTCAATTGAATGCAGCCATTCAATGAACGAGCTAGTCATTCAATCAAATAGCAGATTTAACCAGATCACTGCGACAGATATAACGTAAATTCAATTAGGTTCTCGACTTGACGGTAGAGGACGTTATTCTAATCAATGTATTGCGATTATTTTTTAAAAAGTAAAAAAAGACGACCACCAATCGGCCACACCGGCCCATCGGGCATCCGGCCCATCGGGAATTTGCCCGATTCGCCCGTATGGCCAGTCCGGGCCTGACAGACTCTAAATAAAAATCTCTCAATACCCGTTACTAAGGACTATAATCGGTATTTAATTTGCTGTATTTAATAATGGTGACCATTTCGGTTACACACGATTAAACTAAAATATTTTGCTATCATTCTCTGTCATAAAAGAACTGAAATGATTATTTATGTAAAGTCGTGTTATAACTCAATTGAAACCAGTTTGAGTTTCTTGTATTTCTGCGATACTTTACACTATTATACTGCCATATAAAAATAAATATGATACCGTGCTTCACGCTTATTCAAAAACAATGTTCAAAGCACTCAAACTGTTGATAATACCAATACAATATTAACTGGCAGATATAGAAGTGTTCGGTTAGATTACCAGCACGAGCTCGAGGGTCCTATCTCATCATCGCTCGACTCGTATCAGATGGTGCACGGCATCACAATTACTTGAATAGCACCCTCGCTATCACTTAACTAATAACGACCCTAATGCAATAACTGCGATTTTTATTGTGGTGCTCAAACTGGTTCAACATTGGTGGTAGGTTGGATAGGCTACAGTTTTATAATTTATACTACACCTATTCGGAAAGTATATTAGTTCTTACTTGAAAAAAGGGAAGAAAGTACGTAAATCCAAGCGAACGAATATGCGGGCGGCAAAAATATATGAGATTTGCTTTCTCCCCTAGGGAAGAAAGTATTTTCTCCCCTCCTTTATTTTTTTTTAAATTCACAATTCAAAACTAGAAACAGTGGTGGCCAAAAACGAAAAGTTTGTATCTCGCAGCCCACAAAATGATACTGGCCACTTACATTTTTTGGCAGTATGTGCTTTACTTCATTTGCCTCTTTTATATTTTTAAGTAAAAAATATGGCAAAATCAACATGTCCGCGCGAATTCTTTTTCGTTCTTTGATTTATTTGACTGATTTAATGTAAATTAAGTGTTTAGTGTTTTCGATGTAATTTGTAACTGTATTAATATGTGTTTTGTTTGTTTGTGTTCTGTTCGAATGGATGATGACACTTCAAATGTTCTTAAGATATCTTCTCATGTAAGTGATGTCGTTCTTTATCTTACAAGGATTTTTAATTATATTTTCCTCATAGGTGTAGTATAAAGCACTATGTATAACTCGGAAGAAAATGCGATTCCCAACTCGTGTGTATTGAGGCCCTCAGCTGAATCGGTCATGTTCTCCCCTCGATAAACAATGTACTATTCCTATACAAGTCGAATATTTGAAATATGAATAAGTAAATATGAAGTGAGAAGTGGAGTGTGAACAGATCTGTTACTTCTGGTATGTTTCCAATATGTATTTATTCATCAATATTACATGCTGTGGTATATTTCTGAAATGGTTTATTATCTTACAGGCGTCGTCCACCGCCGTATAAGTAATCTGTGCAGTAGGTGCGTAAAGCATAGTATGCTCCTCGGGAATAAAAAAGTGTCTTCGCCTTGGGCAGGCTTGAATCCCTCGCTACATTCAGGGCGTCTATTCTACTCGAAAACGCTCGCCTCGCCCCGTCGAGTCGAACGCCGTTCGTCATAAGCTTGATGGGTCCCGTCAAATACAGTGTGAAAGTGAAGCAAGATAAGCGATCATAGACTACTATAGACTTATAAATAAACCTACTTCCGATTGATAATGTTTAATGCTAAGGTTTAATGAGATTGATTGATTGATGTTTACTCTGAAAATAATTGGACGTAAAAAAATGCCAAGTTTTCGATCATAAGCCTTGAAAAGTAGTAAGTGAATAGGTAAGATAATACATACATACTATCACGTCTGTATCTCTAATGGGGTAGACAGAGAGTTAACGACCCAAACAAAGGTCGTTTCTCGTTCCTCTACGTATGTTTGAGGTTTGTTTAAGATAAATCTGTATATTACAATGACATGTTGTCAGCTTCTTTATTCCCATTATCTGGGGTCGGCTCTCCTTGTCCGTCTTCTATATTCTCAGCCCATCGCCTAAATTACAATATTATACTTCAGCCCTTGCATGCTTTTATAGCCTGCCCGGGAGGCGATGCAGCTAGCGCATTATTTTTTTAGTATGCAAACTTTACTCTCGGTCCAGCATGGAAAGAAAAACAAGCTTTACGTGCTTTTCCCGAGTTACCAGCGAAGACAAAAATCTTTAATTCCTGGTAGGTACCTAACTAGAAAACGTTGCATCGTAAGGCCTTTACTCTAACACACTGTGCCGCCAGCATATTGACGCCGGTCATGCCGCCAGCATTATCGCCGCCGGCATGCCGTGCGATTCTCGCGCTGAATAGTTTTTAACATAAAACTGCACTTTATGTTAAAAGCAAAATATTTGGCACAGTGCTAGTAACATGACTAATTTTTCGTGTCTTTTATTGTTTAGCTGGGCTCTTAGGCTAACTCACCTCACCAGGTACTCCGAACCTTCGATTATTCAAGTTTTAATAATGTTTCCTTTATCTGCTTACAAAACCTGATTCACTTGCTAATTTTCAGCTTTATAGGTTAACGGGAAGTACCAGTTCTATTTTGACAATCCCTATATGTGTCAGTCGGTGGGTGTCGTTTTCGTCTAACTTGGCATATTCGTTTCATGATTCTAGCTTTAGGATCTGCGTTGATGAGTTCGTTAATCATTCAGTAAGATTTTAGATTTGGGCCCCCCGCCTGGTCTTCCAGCCTCCTACATATTGGAACTTTTACTATGTTTTCTGCCTATGCATAAGCACTCTGAACATTTTTTTTGTAGAAATGGTTCAACATATATCTCACGCACTCTACTCCATAATACTGGAAGCTCCGGGGCTCGAACTATATGTATTTTGATTTTTTACCCAAAAGCTCCAAGACAGATTGATAATGATTGATTGCATATTTATTTGCACATAAACCCTTATTTTAAAACCTTTAGAACCATGTGACCTCCGGAACCTCCTGTCATTTTATGCTAGTCTATAGTGTCAGCTTAATTGTCAGTCAGTCAGTCAAGTTAAAAAATTAGATTTTCTGTATATTATTTAGAAATAAACATCTAGAAATCAACTGTCTTCTACACTGTAGAATTTACACAGTTTACCAACGAATCCCAAAATTCTTCAGTCACATAACGCGCAACGAGAACTCCCCATAGAACTGCTGGTGGTGCAGGGAAAAGTGGAGGGGAAAATGCCTCGCAGCCGCTCACCAACTAGATGGACGGATCAGATAAAATCTGTGATCAAGAATACCATTACCGAATGTTCGCACGAAGCCAGTAATAGGACTAGATGCCAATGCATCGTTAGACACGCTACACAGAATCCTGCCAATTCCCGGCCACGACCACTCTGCCAAGAGTAAAAGACTAAGAAGAAGAAAAAGAGAAATCCAACATACAGACAATTTCGATGTGCGAACATTTCCATGAAACTCATCCCACCGCATAATAATCAGCGGTAGTTTATTTTAGGGCACAGACTCCCGGCCCATTTTAGGAAGCAGGAGTCTCTGCTGATCAAAGCAAACTAGTACTCCGACCCTTGCATGATCCTTTTTATCGACGTCCCCAAATCGGCCCAAAAATCTAAGTGGAACCAAATATCTGTAACTATTATATTTAGAGCAGATTTGCACATTGAGCACGGCCTCGGAGAGAATAATTGTGATAGGTAGTTAAGTGTACGTACGTGTACTTACAGCTTAATTGTAGTGCGTGCGAGTGAAAATTATATTTTTCTTGCAATAAATGATCAAAATATTTTCAGTTTTATTTTATTATCATTAAATCCATAACGTTGATTTAGTTTCACCTGGACACTAATACATAATTTACCACTGGTTAGTGTGATTAACATAAATAATTCACTCAAACAATGATTGGCTGACCATATTTGAGGATGTGATGTGAATCAACTCAACGTAGCTACTCATGAAACTGAACAACTTTCCCCAGAGAACATACATAGGTCCAAATATGCAAAAAATAGGTCAGTACCCCAAAACTTAGAACCCCTGACATCATTTGTATCCAAATATGTTTTAAAGTTGTTCAGTTTCGTAATAAAATAGAAAATCTATAAAATCCGATGAATCTCGGTGTAATTAATTTTATTACATTCACATAATTTCGTGTTAGCAAACGAGACCAAACCGACGGATTACCGTGCCCTCCGAAGCACAGATTTATCTTTTTTGGCAGCTGTTAGGTGATTCAGCCTGTATTGTCTTAACTAAGTACTCAAGGGTCAGCCTTACATGATAATGATAAATCACAACTTTTTTTTTAACGTTCAAAAATGTGTTATTTACAACATGGGATATTTACAAAAATGACTTAATTAAAACTAATTAAAGGTAATAAATGGCCTCCAGAGCGTCCTGCTGTGGCATGGTGCCCAGCACGCTGGCAGCTTTCTGCGATTTCTTGATCAGGGGCAAAAGGTTCAGACTCTGACCATTAGACAGACCAGTGATGACAGAAGAGTTGACGGTGGATCGGGGTACAGCAAGTAATTTTGCGTCAAATACCAGATTAGAATAGCATCTCTCCATCTCTTCCCGCGGATGCCGTAAAGGCCGACAATTAAATTTATAAAATGGATCTGGACAGCAGCAACTCACCTGCCAAGCGTCGCGAGAAAGGCAATTATCCTCCAACAAGAGAGGCCCATGTCCTGAAATGGACTTATAGTGGCTCATATTAAAAAATAAAATAAAATAAAAAATATTTGTTTGATGATATTTGGCGCCTAATTCTAGTTGGGAGGGTGGTGTTTTTCATTATGTTATTAATCATACATAATGTGCCTATTAAGTAGTTGTGTAAAAGCTAGACCATTTTGCAAGTGGGCGTAGCGTCTAAACCACTTTGTGTTAAATGGTGTATTTTTCCCATAATATCAATGATAACCTATAGATCATATATTATAGGAAAAATATAGAAATAATAATACTTTTAATTCATAATTATGACCCATTCGCCTTTGCGACGGCACCTAATTTCGTGTAAAAGCTAGAGAATTTTGCAAGTGGGCGTAGCGTGTAAACCACTTTGTGTAAAGTAGTGCATTTTACCCATAATATCAATGATAACCTATAGATGATATATAATAGAAGAAATAAAGTAATAATAATACTTTTAATACATAATTTTGACCCATTCGCCTTTGCGACGGCACCTAATTTCGTGTAAAGGCTAGAGAATTTTGCAAGTGGGCGTAGCGTCTAAACCACTTTGTGTAAAGTGGTGCATTTTACCCATAATATCAATGATAACCTATAGATGATATATGATAGAAGAAATAAAGTAATAATAATACTTTTAATACATAATTTTGACCCATTCGCCTTTGCAAAGGCACCTAATTGTCGCCTGGCTCGTTGTCGAATGCTTGTCGAAAATAAAGGTAAATAATACAATTTTGGGTTGTCAAATTATCACCAAATTACCGATATCATAGACAAAAAACGAATTTAATAAAAAATAAATTGTAGAAAGGAACAAAAAATCACAGTTTGATACGGTTCTCAATGAACGTGGGCGGAGGCGCAGCAGTACAAGGAGAACTATCAAATCAATGTCAAATCTAAAGGTGGCAGCGTAAGTTCCTTTTTTCACCACGCGAATTTAAAGCGTGGTCGTACCTTATCATACGCAACTTGACATCTGTTTGTTTACAAACAAAGCGAAAAATTTGACAGCGTCGAGTGATGACGTCTTCCATACAAAGTTCTGTCAAAGTCAAGATAAGGCGCTCGACGCGCCAGAGCTGAATAGACCCCCAGGATTCTTGTCATAATCTCTTGGACGAAACAACCTCTGGACGCGAAACGATGACGTTTTACTCCTTACCCCTCTAAATCGACACGTTGAAATTTTGCCAAAGTAAACAAACTACAACGTCAGTGTGACTTCAAATTCAATAGAGGAAACATGCCTTTAAAAATGGTGAAATGTGCTGTTTTGTTTTGCAAAACTTGTAGTTATCGAACCAACAATATTTCTTTTCATCATTAAGTTATATTTTGATACTTTTTTCTTGTTATTTCCCCGTAAAATTAATAAAATGCGTTATGACAGGACTGTATTATACGTCCCTGTAACAAAGTCCACAGTTTAAAATGCATGCCAACAAAAATGTTGACATTCTCTAATGAGTCGGATTATATCTCGAGGCCTCCGCCAATCGCATTGCCCATTCATTCTGTTTCATCCTACTGTACTCTCTCACTCTAACTATAACCCGATTTTTTTAGAAGGGTAAAAATATAAGCAGATATGCTAAGTAGCCAGTACTTATTGTATTTGTTCGGCTGTTACCTCCCTCCCCCCCGATTTTAGTTGAACGAGTTTGCTTACATTTCCTATGCGTTTCGCGTCCAGAGGTTGTTTCGTCCAAGCATAATCTTCTTCTTCTTAATCCTAGAATCCTTCATTCAGCTCAGGATTCAATATGCTGCCCGTGACGTAAGACACTGCTTTATTCTCTCGATACATAATATACTATTAAAGGGCTTATATTTACGAGTAGGTATAGTCATAATCAATTACAATATCTGCATCATATAAACATTACCTTCCACGAACCTGTTTATTAAAAGCTTATAAAAGAAGTTTTAGTTTAATTAAATATTAAGGTTCTAGGAAGATTTTTTATCTATTACAAGCTCTCGATCCTGAAGTTTCAACCGCGGTAAATGTATTTTTTTTAGTTATTTGAATATTTATATGATCATGTTCGTTCATGTCATATCATGAGCTTGAGCTGTCATATGATTGCTAAAATAAATATAGTACACGTTAGTATTAAAATATAAATAAAATAAATACCTTTACTATTTAAAGATGACGATTCCCTGTATTTTCCAAAAAAGTCAAACCTATAGGTAATTATTATTTCTTTGCCTATAGTAAAAAGAAACGAATATTGGGAGCCACTGAATGTCACTGATAATAATGCAACAAAGCTCGCAGTAATTATTGTTGTTTGATTTAAAAGCAATTCAAATTATTCCCTTATGAAAAACAGAATCGGCTATATTTTTTCACAGGACATCCTTTGAAAAAAAAGAAATGAAAAGTGTGATCCAGGTGCCCGTTTCACAGTACCTACAATAAATAATTATTATCCTATCCCAAATAAATAAAATACTTTATCTTTAAAAAAGTTGCAGGTCCTTCAAATTATCCTTAACTGTCTAATCTAGTTTTTTATGAATGCTTAGTATTCTTCTGATTCTTCTTAGGGGAGAGCTAGTCGGATCGTTTTAAAGCGTACTCATACGAGTATGTCCTAGTAAAGCCACTACGGTAGCTATTTTCTGGGCAAGCAAGATTTAGCCCGTGTTCTTGCCGACACGAAAGAAGAAGCTATGAAAAAAAATATGTTAATTTCATAAATGATTTTTGAAAATCACTTCTAAAAACATAAAATCTATGGCCAGTCGTGTTCATAAATAATTCGCGAGTGTTTCGTACAATTATTTACGTAATCCAGGCAACACTCACTGTCATACATTTCCGTGTTTCATTAAATAATAACTTGTACAGTGCCGTCCAATTGACATACATCCGTACACGCAAACCCGGGCTTACTGATAAATAAAATAAAGCCACTGGAATATTGTTTACTGTTTGAAGATAAGCAGTTCCTTTTTGAAACACAGTGCCTATACCAGGTAGGTACTGAAATGGCATCAGGGAAGGTATTATTAGTATTATTGTGTTTTCAATTTTATGGCTACAACCCTAGTATTGAGTAAGATTTCGTAGCAAAATCAATATCTATAAGCCGTCCACTATAGGTAGTTATGATGAATGCTGATGCTGACAGCTCATACAAGTATTATGCAAAAAATTACATATCAAATGAGCAATCAACTATCATAATATAGTGAACGTACTACTTATATTACAAACGCTATCATAACATGTGCGAAAAACGCCGCTATACGTATTTTTATGATATATCAGTCGGCCCTAACTTTATTTAAATGTCACGTCGGCATTTCGCATGATTTTTTATTTACCTCATTTGGGAGGTGGCATTTGGGCCGTTTTATCGGTGGCCGTGTGCGCGGAACATTAATCCGCTATTCTGTTCAGTTGTGGGCGAAACGGGCCCTAAATCTTTTGTGTTTGAGCTATTCTTTATTTGGAACGAACGCTCCTCGATATAATTATCGGTGAACTGTTTTGTGGGGGCGCCTGTTGGCGGATTTGTTTGGTTTTTATTTTGCGATATTGTTCTGTCCCAATTTATCAGTGTTGCCAGTGCTATCGATTCGTTGAGATTGATCTTGACTCAAATTATTGCCGACCTTTTCTGTTATCTCATGATAAAAAATGACAGGTATAGACTTACGTGAGTTTTGAAACCACATCTTTGCCATTCTTCTTCTTAGAGTGTCGATCTTTGCTATTCATTTTACGTACCTATATGGTAACTCTATTGCAACAGAAATGTATTCCCATAAAATATGCATCTCTATCAACATTACGAAATTTTGAACAATACAAACGAACATTTAATTTAGTCCGATAATATCTTATTCACTAATGTCTGTTCAAAATAATTTTATTATTCTTCGGTTGAACGTGGCCCATGAATTTTATATATGAGCATTCTGACTGTTCGAATTGATGGGTATTTGTTTTAATGAAAGAAACGTTGTTTTTGTTTAAAAAGTGTAATTTGTTTGATTTTATCGAGATGGCATAAAAATATTTTTAAGGTTCCGTACCTCAAGAGGAAAAAAGGAACCCTTATAGGATCACTCGGTTGTCCGTCTGTCTGTCTGTCCTTCCGTCTGTCAAGACACTTTTTATCAGGAATTCGTTAATGTATCAAGTTGAAATATAAACTGAATACTCAAGTCTAGGGTCCCTTGATGAAGCTGTAAAAGAATCATACTTCTAAGTCTTCGCAATCAAAAGATACGAACGTTTGTTTGATTAATTGCAAGGGAACCGAAAACTAAAAGTATACTTTTTTTGTGATCTAACCTAGAAAATGTAGTTTTTGGATTTTTTCCTTCGATTGTGCTAGGAGACGTTGCTTCTTACCAAATTTCAAGATCTTAGGTCACCGGGGAGTACCCTATAGGTTTTGCCTTCCTCAAGATTCAAAAACCTACAGGGTACTTCCCGTGACCCTACAATCATGCAATTTAGTATCTAATAGCACAATCAAAGGAAAAATCTAAAAACTGTAAATTCGTTCAAATATCACCAAAAAAGGATTACAAACTTATTTTCGTAGTCATCTCCCTATATCTAGTATGGGGACAACAGCAAACTTAAGTTTGTCCTTTAGTCCAGTTGATATTTTTGGGTGAAAAAAGTCTGGGTGCTCGAGGGAGGATTCTAAATTCGCTTTAAATACCCCCAAGTTGGTACGGAAGCCAAGGTGAGCGAGTCCGACTCGCACTTGACCGGTTTTTTTAGGTTACGAAATACCTATAGCTACGGCGTAGCAAGGGAACGTATTTTATCGTAGACATACGTAGCGTAAGGGTATATTATATATTTTACACACCTCTGCATTATTATATCAACATAATGTATCAAGGAACTTGCGTTTAAAGCAAGAAAATAATCCCAAGGGATTTAAAGTTGTATGGAAATCCTTAATAGCCCAAGGGTTATTATGTGATTTGAATTTGGAATGTCATGTGAACTACTAAGAAAATAATTTTCAGAAAAAAAAAATATGGCTGTGTGTGTATTAAAACTGTTGCCACACTCGCCTTCTGCGCCTCCCGGCGAGTGTAAAAAGGCTGTATGACTAGTTATCTGTATGTGCTCTTTGCTTTGTATAAAAAAAAGAAACTAAAAAAAAGAAAACGCGGTTTGATTTTGCAAAAGTTTTTCTCTCATTGATTATTACTTCCATTTCGTAAATTGTCGAGTGAAATTAATATTTTGACTCCAGAAGACATTGTGACTAGTATTTTATCGTATTTTGTTATTTATGTTGAATATGTTAAATACGATCAATTCGTTTTTTGGAAAAATACGTAGGTAGTGGATTGTGAACGTGAAGTGTAGTTCAGTGAGTGCCCAACAAACATTATACCGTCAGTTACAGGCTTCTTTAAAACTTTAATCTTTTGGACGGCTTTATAATAATTTCAGTTATAGCTTGGAACGTTAAAGAGGGGTTAAGAAATAAATTCAACTCCAATAGTGGTTCTAGAGCTGTAATGGATGATTTTATGCAGTATTCAGAGTAATAATAGTGTTAATTACAGCTAGTGGAGTTAAGCTATATAGCTTTAACCTGTTTGTAACACTTAAATCTTTACAACAGCGCCCGCTGACACTAACTGATGTTTATTGTTACTTAATGGTTGCTGTGAAGTATCTTATAAATCATTAGGTGTTGTTATAACTTTAATCTGCAGGCATGGGTTGCTTAGCAGTGTTAGTCAAGAGTGTCGTAACACCGGATACTAAAAGCGTTGCTTAGCCTCTCTTATGAAGTTTCAAGCTTTAACGTAACTACGTACGTACTTTACTAATGCTTATTGTGTTAGCCGAGTACATTTTTGAAGGCTTTCTACAGGCAATGGTGTTTTAAACAGAGTTTGTCAAGAGTGTAGTAACTCGAAAATTAAAGAAGATGCCAAAAGCGTTTATCATCTAATTTCTGGAGGTTTAAGCTGTAACGTTGATTTTACGATTGCCAAAAGTGTTGATCATCTCAATTCGGCAGGTTTAAGCTGTAACGTTGATTTTACGAATGTACATTGTGTTAAGTAAGTGCATTTTAATGGCACTCTAAAGGTAATGGTGTGAGTTAATGCATTAAAAGAACTAAAGGATTCTATCAGGTTTAAAAATGCTTAGCTGGTTGTATTGTCTTCGATATAGTTAAACGCTTTCTTTAAGTCAATTATTACACTCTTATGTATACTAAAGACTGCATAATACCCTCGACTAGAGATGCAGTGTCTCAAAAAGTGTAATAGATGCGTTAAGGAAGAGCTAAAGCTGTATTAGAAAGTTCGCCATTATTTTGATAAACTAACCTAAAATTTTACTTGTTAGATCAAAATTTATGTGCAAAATACTCCATAACTAATGTTTATTTTATCATTCTATCGATGCCACGTAACTTTTCTTGCCAATGGTCGACAAAAAGAACAAGTTGGTGATAAAACTTTGAGGCACCTATTTTATTATGCATAATTTTTACTTTAAATCTTTAATGAATCCGGAGCGCGTTCAAATTGAGATGAAAAACTGGTATACATTTATCGTAAATTTGCAGGCGCAGCACATTTTAACTTAACACGATGATAAAACATATTGTTTTGAGAGAAACTTAGCATCGCCATTAAAAATGTGGCTGTGACATGTTTTATTTTCTTTGTGTACTGTTCAATATGTCACTTATGTTATAAGTTTGATCGTTTTGGATTTCTTTGAAGCTGATACATAAAAACAGTACAAAAAGAGTTCTCAAAAAGCGGTCATATATTTAAATGAGAATGTTGTAGATATCTTTTACGCGTTAAAGCGTTAACCCACTCTCTCTTATAGGTTTAACAAGTTTAAAATTCTTAATTGAGGGTTGTCTCATACCTATAGTGTTAGCCAATGCTTCTATGAGAATGTAGAACCGGCAAAAGTAATAGCTGAGGGTGAATTAACTCACTTCGAAGTATTTCTAACCCTTAAGTAACACTGTTATATAAGCTTCCTGACACCTTTACCTGTAAAAACGTGGGCCTGATTCGTGGTTATAAGGGTGTTAAAGATATCTCTACCACCCTTCTATAGGTATCCTTAACACTCTTCATCTTAGATGAGAGCATTGTAACAGTGATATGTAGGCTATCTTGACGCTGTCATGTTAGTTGGGCGTTGTCACTGTTATCCTTGACTTTGTATTTAGAGTCAAGGATAACCCATTTCTAATATACAAAAAATATTTGGTGATTCTAGTACATGTCATTAATTATATGATCAAGATTTTATCCAGGGATTTGGCAGCAGCGCTCTATCATCTCGTATTGCCCTCGGAATCCCGCCGAGAGCAAATGAGAAATGTGAGGAGTAAGCAGTTAACGCCAGCTGTGAATGTTGAGAACCCTTGCAAACCAAGGCACACTAAGGCCCGAATTTATAATCAGCTCTCAAGAGTGACAGCGAGTTCGAGTTCGTATCAGAAATGTCATTTCAGTACAAAACGACCTGTCAAATCCATACTTAATATGGATCTCAATCTTGAGATCGCTTTATAAATACGAGCCTAAGTGGCCCGCGTGCCCGACCACCTGCTCGCGTGAGGAGTTACTTGACAGTAACCAGAGGGCTACCACAGCAGCCACTTTTTGGGCAAGTCAGATTTAGCCCATGTTCTTGTCGACACGAAAGAAGAAGAAGAAACAGTTGACTGTTGCGGCTGCTAGAATGCGTAAGAGCTTCTTCTTCTTTGCGAGTCGACTCAGACGTTTATAAGAGCTAATATTATGTTTTCTTTGGCGTAAGGTAGGTATACGGGGTGTAAGGGACAGCGTCCCGCAAACTGATAGGGGTTGCTCAGTCAACCAAACTGAACAACTATCACCGGGAAAAAATTTTCAGGAAATGAAAAAATAAAATTGCTTTTTCATAAAAAGTGACCGTTTCGATTCGAAAATTTGTATGGAAAAGCAATTTTTTTTTCCTCATCAAAAAGTCCTGGTGATAGTTGTTCAGTTTCCTTGACTGAGCAACCCCTATCAGTTTGCGGGACGCTGTCCCTTACACCCAGTATATAAGTGACAGAGAAATTATTATAGTTAGGTTAACATTATCTTATTCATCTCTTTATGTGGAAGTGGGTATCGTTGTAAGCGCGTGCAAGGATTTTCTATGTACGCCAAATGTTCGCAGTGAGGATTCATCTCATAACTTAGGCACAGAATATATAATAGACTTAGGTAGTTCCCCCCGTATCTCTAGTTTTGCTGAATCTAACATCTCCCTGTTTGCTCTCGGCTTTGCGGCTCTGTGGGCTGCGGGTCGGGGTTTCATATTAGTTGTATTTGTGTGACTTATCTGTGATAACGGCTCTAATAGCATTACCGGAAATAATAGGATTACAGCGGACGTGGTTGTTGGTGCCCCCGAGATGGGGTAAGGCTCTGCGATTGTAGCTGCAATGGTTTAGAGAGAAATGGAAGGTTTATATTGGCCTCAATTCACGCCGTCCAGTTACTAATTCTAATTCTTAGTAGCGCTGTCACTTTCTTAACTTTGACATAAGAACAGGATAGCAAACAAATACGTGAGTTTGACATTTCTTATCTGACATAAGACTGCTTAAATTAATTAAAATTAGTGAGCACGCTCTATGGTCATTCCTTATTTAAAGCGCCGTACGTCAAATTAAGAATGTCAAAGTCACGTGTTTGTTTGCTATCCTGTTCTTATGTCAATTTTAAGAAAGTGACAGCGCTACTAAGAATTAGAATTAGTAATAGTGCGTCCTGAATTAACACCATTTTAGACGATAATGCTATCTATGACTTGACTAAATCTTAACCAAATTTTTTGCCGTCCCTTTCTATTCTCTCAGTATAAAGACAGGTGACCATTTTAGTCAAGATTTAGTGATTTTGAGCGCATTCGACAAAATGAATAGAAAGAACAAGAAAATACAACTAAGATAATTTATTAACCGCGTTAAAATTGACATTCAATCATTCTCACCTTGTACAAACAAACACTACAATTATTATTATTTTTATTATTAGTACACACCAATCATTTTTTTTACAACAACTCCCGAATAGCCCTGTAATAAAATTATTTCAAAACTCTTTTTAGTTATCTTACGAGTTTCGCTAGGTTATTGAAATCGGGCCAGTTCTCGTCGGTATCGTTGAAAGAGTTTTTGATCACTTTAGGCGTCTCCTTAAACATTGTCAGAGGATCTTTCTTGTCTTCTGACTTAGTTGTTGTGACTACTTCTCCTCGACTTATTTTCTGGTACCTAAAATATTATCATATTATGAAGACAGAATATGCGGTCAAGATCCCATTCTTCTGAGCCAGCAAAGTAAGTAAATATGGAGACTGACATGAATTAATTAATAGTTTGTCACCATTTCGTGACCTTGATAAACATGACAACAAAAACACATGATTTGTTTGTTGATGAAGAAAAGCGTTTGTGATCTGTCGTCGCAGTAGGATTGCTCTGACACCAATAACTGCCTCCATGGTTTAGTGGTCTGAGCCATGGGCTCACGACTCGGAGGTTCCGGGTTCGATTCCCGGCGGGGGACAATGACTTTGTGTTGTTGTTTCTAGTTTGGTTAGGACATTGTGATGGGCATGTAAATAGTCGGTCCTGCACCTGATCTCACATGGTCTTTCTGATCAGTCAGTCTGTCCCATCAGAGTAAGAGATAGTGCACATGTCAGAATCAGAAAAAGAAAACTTTCTCATAACTACTCACTTAATCACTAGTTCCAAAACATCGTGCTGGAACTTGATTTTCTGGTCACTTGTGATATTCTTCATAGCCTGTCCTACATACTGTCCGAAAACGAAGTCTTCATTCACCTGGTGCGTCAGGAACTCTCTTCCTATTTGTGTGAGAACATCTTTCACCATATTGATGGCACCTAAAGAGGAAAAGAATACTTAGTGTAAATTATAAATACTAATTTGAGTAGATTTTTGGTGTGTTTGCCAAACCTATATTCACCACGCATGGGTAAATGTATACAACGTGTAACAGAAAGGGTATATATGCATCAAGAAATGTGTGAATCTACCCATGAAACTGAACAACTTTCCCTTAGGAACATAGGTCGAAAAACGAAAATAATAATTGGACCATCCATACAAAGTGCATCAGCTGATAGCGCATTTAGTATGGGAAGTCAATTTCTTTTTTTTGTATTTCGACCTATGTTCCTTAGGGAAAGTTGTTCAGTTTCATGGGTAGATTCACACATTTCACAATGCATATACCTTTTATGTTACACATTGTATAGGTAACTACAGTTAACAAGATGTTGTATTTACAGAGAACGTTGCAACTCACACATCACACACACTGGCCGAAATATACTACCAAATGAAATACTGGAAAGCCTGCATCATTATCAGGATTTTGTCTTATATATCATGTCATCTGACAATGAATCTATAAAAAGTAGCATTTCACTAGAGAGTACGACATCGAGTCGCCAACCCGCCTACCAAACTTGGCAAGTATGAGAATGACTCAGAGATTTCTAACCAGAACAGGACATACCATTATTCATATTACCAACTTCGCCCCAAGTTCCAGACCCGCTCTGTGACGTCAGGTTCTTCGGGGACCTGCTCTTCCAGGTCATCTTATCGTACATGGGCCTCATGGGTGGAGGGCCGATAGCTACTGACACCACCTCGTCGTTGTCCATGTCGTCTTCTTTTAGCGGAGTCAGATGACCTGAAGGCTGAAAGGAGAGACGGATTTAGTATAATGCCTGAAGGACTATTGAACCAGAACCTACAAGATTAGGTGGCGAAGCAGTAACAGAAGAATAGAATGAAGCAGTCCTGGTCGAGATATTTATTTCCCAGGACAAACACTTTTCTCCAGTATACGGGGTGTAAGGGACAGCGTCCCGCAAACTTATAGGGGTTGCTCAGTCAACGAAACTGAACAACTACCACCAGGTTTTTTTTTCAGGAAATGAAAAAAAAAAAATACTTTTTCATAAAAAATGGCCACATCGATCAGACAATTTGTATGGAAAAGCATTTTTTTTTTTCATTTCCTGAAAAAAAATCCTGGTGATATATGTTCAGTATTGTTGACTGCAACCCCTATCAGTTTGCGGGACGCTGTCCCTTTATATTACGTGGTTCTAGGTGATCAGCGATCACTGAACTGACTCAAGTAGGCAATCCGCTGTAAATAAAATCTATTGCGCGGAAGCTATAAAATGATTCAGTCTTTATCACAGAGCGATCATGATAGTTCTTTTTAAGACCAGTTGTCTAACATCCCCAGACACAAGATCACTGGAAGACCTGTTGAAGTCTATATACATTTGAAGACATTTATGTAAGTGACCTTGTGAGTCATATAACTATCTAAACAAGACCTATGACATACCTAATTATCTGCAGTATGCATTCAACATTACCTTAGTCTTTACCTTTTTCCTGTTTTCCCTGACCCTGAGAGGAGACGCAGGTCTTCTCTTGGAGTCAGAGTCATTTGGTAGCATGTGCCTCTTCGTGTGGTAATGCACTCCCCTTCGGTCTTCCCGCAAGTCCCGCATGTGTTTTCTGTCTTCTTCTGATGAGGAACGCCAGCCCTGATTGAATGAGAACGTTTTTTTTAAAATAATTTTGATGTTTTCTTGTACACGATAAATAAAAAAATATTTAAAGTATTTTTCTGCCATTTTTTAATCTTTTCTAAAACAGACAGATCTAAAAAGCATTAATTAGAAAATTTTAGTTTAAAGGACACCATGCTTGTATGAATTTTAAAAGCTAAAAGGTAATCATCAACATAAAAATATTTATCAAACAGGCTACTTTCCCATCAGCATCACAGAGACATTGTGTCAACAATATCTTACAACAAACTTATACCAAAAGTAGATTATAAACGTTGAGGTGTTAGTACCTAAACGTTCTTATATCGCCTATTCAGGTGCAATTCCTATTCAGCAATCCACCCAAAGGGCGCTTTTCCACTAGACGGCACGTCAACGGCAACGGCGACGGCACGATACCGTCGACGATATCGTAGGTGAGATAATGTATGAAAATCAATGAAATTATATGACACGCTTTTCCACTTGCCGACACGGCACCGTCACGGCATGTCATCGATTCCCATAGATATTGTCACGTGATCGTCGCCGTGCCGTTGCCGTTGCCGTTGACGTGACGTCTAGTGGAAAAGCGCCCAAACTCTCATCCTTGACTGACCTTTACAGCATGCTCTTCAAGAGCAACCAGCTCTACATTCTATGTTTTTTATTAAATCCAGTTGATAAAATAATTTTAAGCGAAATCTATCAGTTTATCACAAAATGTGCCAATGAATGTGCCAGCTGCATCTCCTCCCAGGCATGCTGTAAAAACCAACTAAGGGATTCGAGGGTTTCAGTATATTGTAATTTAGGCGATGGGCTGACAACCTGTCACTACTGCAATATAGGTACAGATCTATCTTAAACAACCAAAGTCAAACGTGACGGAACGACCTTTGTTTGGGTCGTTGACGCTCTGCCTACCCCGTTAGGGATAAATGCGTGATTTATATATGTATGTAAGTATGTATCACAAAAATACTCACATCGCAAATCGGAGCGACCACCATCACGAAAAGAAGCCACATCCATCGATCCATCTTTCTATCTGTCTGAAGAACCACTGACAAAATCTGCCTACTGATCTCCCAACACTCATTCAAAGAAGGTGTTTGTTTAGTAAACAATGACGTCAGAATACACGAATCACACAATGGGTCAAACATGACAAACAGACATTGTTAGAAATTCTTCCAAAGACATGTAAGTACTTATCTGGATGATGATTCAAATTTAGAAAACAATATTCTTGTTTTTATTTATTAAAATCTATTTTATACTTAATATCACTTTACTGTAGCTTCCGCTCCGCATTAGATTGGAATAATTTGGTGTAGTTTCTTTAGTACCTACGGTATTTAATATAGGTACATTTTCTCAATTAATCTCTGTCCCGAAAATGTAAAAAAGACTCATTCTTATCCCCCAATCCCAAACTCTGACTTATTTGAAATACATATAATTATAGTATGAGTGCAAAAAATGTGTGCATTACGTAGTCGGCGAAAAATATTTTACTGTCACAATACTGTATGCACAATAGTGTCTCATTTAATCGTTGTTTAAATATACATATCAAAACCTGTATAAGTTATCAAATTAAATGAAAATTTAAACTGTGTTACAACACCAAACATCTGTTAAAACGAACGACCATAAAATACTAATACGATTTATACAGAACGCATCAAACTTTTAAGCGTCATCATTTGTATTCCTGTAGAGTTTACCAGACTAATTTATGCGGACCTCCTTCCACCCTTTCAGCTGGTAAATTTAGAGGCATCCTAAGAGTCATAAGGGATCTTGGTAATCTGGTCGGTTCATATGTGTACCAACAAAGTAGTACAAGGAGAAAACAACTCCTTGCGCGATTTAATTAGAAGCCCCTAATTGAAAATATGTTCGTATTAAACACGCAAACATACGGCTTAAACGTGTTTTGAATTAAAATAGGTCTTATTATTATGGCTATAAGCTGCGGTTATGGTGCCGACGATATCATCAAACTGATGGGGCCAAACTGACTGGCACAGAACCGTGAGGATTGACATAAATAGAGAAGAGATCTATCTATACCCAGCAGTAGGTGAAAGATCAGATGATTTACAAAATTCTACCTACCTAATGGGACACAAATCCATCTGTCACATCCGCCGCATACAACAATCCACTGTTAAAAAAATGGGTGCATGAACTTATGTACGCGCGTTAGAAGTTATACTTACTTCTTTGACATTTTTCATAATAGAGGTTCTATAGGTATGTCAATTTTGTGGCCAACTTCAACCTGATGCGCGCTCAAGACTTGCGGCCATCTTTATACTGTTAACTTTTTGTGTTACAGATGCGCGCGCATCGTAAAATTTCACTCTCAACAATTTTTCATAATGCGCCTAAAGAAGTATGTATGACTTCAAAAATAAAATACAATCATGAAAATGTAGTTACGCATTTATTGCACTTATAATTTGGATCCTCTTTTCTTGTTGATTTGTTTCAGCTCCATGTCGATATAAGCTAACGCCACATGTTCGTTAGTAGAGAGAAGAGTAACATTTCCGTAGATGCGGCCTTTGTTGAAGGGAAACGCTTTTGGGATCACTTCCGGGTTGATTGTCATGTTGCTCAAGTTGTAGGGACCCTGGTAATCATAGTCAACTTTACCTGGCGCCCCATATCATGAGGTTCTGAATCGATTAATTTTCTTTAAAAAAATCGCTGACCATATTTTAGAGTATGAATCTACCCAAGTAAATGTACAAGTTTTTCAAGGTACATAATTTTCAACAAAATTTTGGTCTTTCCAAAAGAAACATCTCGAAAAGCGGATACTATGGGCCCTTCAATTATTATTTTTTATATTGATTTATGTTCCATACAGTAAGTTGTTCAGTTTCTTATTTACCGGTGGGTAAGGACAAGGCCGATCCAGTGCCCCCTGTTTGAAAGCTGGTCCAAAGAAGGAGTCCTTATGTATGAGGTTGCAGAACCTATTCCGCATCTCCACAAAACTGGGCTGGTACCGGTTGCTCAGGAACTCGTAAAAGAGGAAATCGAACTGAAACATTGACACCAAGTGAAATGAAGCCGAGTAGTTCTGGGACAGAATAGCATCACCTCATATTTTCCCGAGCAAAAACGTTCGGCCATGTGGTTCGATACTGCAAGGATGTGGCCACATACCGGGCAAGGTACCTCGGATACCTCAGGGGAACTTGGCAACCTGATAGGCCAGCTGAGTTTTCTAAGGGTGCTAGGATCGTAGCGAGCCCCTACTTTACATGCAAAAGAAGGGCAAGCAGAGGTGTAATTAATTACGTAAACTAGCCCGTTATCACACTTCATACTAATATTATAATGGCGAAAGTTTGAGTGTGTATGTTTGTTACTTCTTCACGTCTAAACGTCTAGAGCGATTTTAATAAAATTTGTTATAGGGTTAGCAGACACCATGGATTAACACAAAGGCTTCATTTTACTGCGGGAAAATATTTTATTCCCATGGAACAAAAAACCGCGCTCGCGGGCTGCTAGTACGCACCCGCTAGTACCAAATAAAAAGGGGTTTACATTTTGGTGCCGTGACAAGGATCCTTCGTCATTAGAGGACGAATAAAATATTCATCTTCATTCAGTAAACACGAAAAAGTTACCTCGTGTGGGAATATTTCAAGTTATTTTTTTAAAGGTCTTAGACCAAATACCGTGACATTGTTCCCGAAGTAGACATGCACATAGAAGTTGATGCTGACATAGTAGACCGGGTTGCCTCGACCACGTCGCGAGGCGGTGATGTTAAGATCCGTCACGTACTTGGAGTTGGCATATACGATGGTGGGATGCTCCAGGCTTAGATATGTCACCTGAAATATTAGAGCTCATGAGAAATAGGTAGAAATCAGGGTATTTTTTTAGTTTGTGTAAGTTATAGATTAAATGACCAGTAAATCTTAATGGCAATGACTAGGACCGACGGGTTTGGGTACCCTCCAAAGCACGGAATCTTTCTCACTTGTCGGATATGAGGGGGATCTAGCCTGCACTTTACAAAAATCACAAATTATTGACACTAATATCAAATTTATGTGTCCTTTGTAGACACCGACATTCGGACGAACAGACCAAGGCCACAGAGGTAGTTAACACGGTCAAACAGGCGCCGTCAAAGCTATGACATCACGTCAGACTGGGAAATTTTTTTGACACATTTAAAAATGTACTAAATCGTTGCCACCTGTGGTACACCTCGTCCTACTGGAGAGAAAGTCGTGCACCATCGGGTGGTACTACCCGTGGGTGGCACAGAACGTGTTTTAAAAATGATTAATTTGCTACCTTTTCGCTAAATGTTGCACTTAATATCACCAAAAATATCAAAATTATGTAAAATGTTGTTTTGTTCATGATGTCGACTGGTATGGACAAGTAGGTGTTGCCCCAATAACGTTCCGAACAATAAACTTCATGCTCTAAAGAAGATATTGTCATCAGTTGCATTTATAAAAATTTTAATTTCCTGTCATCAGTTGCATTGATAAAAATTTGAATTTCCTTGCTAATGAGTTCATTCGATAGATCAGATTTATTTTCAGATAGGGACGAGAATATAATATAATTTAGGTTTGTTTGCAGGTACAGAAAGTAGTACCTATGTATAAAGTGTTTAGAGATTAAATAAAGTTTTGTATATTAATGTGGACTGAACACAATGATTTCATAGCACCAGTAGAAGTAACCTCTACCGCCACAGAATCTCTTTCCAGAAAAATGTAAGTAAATATTTCTATATCTTTTAAAAGCCTCTTTGTTATGCTTCCTATTTGCATTTGAAATGCCGTTTTGCATCTCAGCAACAAGAGAAGCATCATTAAGGCTAAAAAGGTCATTTTAATGTAAAGATTCTCTTAGAGAGATCCTCACAATCACTATTATGGTTAATGGAAGAACCTCTTGGCTGTGGCTAAGCTTCAAGATTAAGATATAATCTATTCTTTTGTTGAAGCTGCTTTTAAAATGGAAACTAGGTTGCGTAATTATAATTTCAGATATCTTTCTTTGATATACAGTATTGTTTCCAAGCTGAAATATTTTCTACAAATATAGAACTGCAACCGTCGTGAAAAACACAACAAAAAATATTGCTTCCTGATAGTTTTTCAAAATGTCCAGCAGTGGACTGTTGTGGCTGATGATGATGATGACAGTAAAATGTGTGTAGCCATCGTTCGATTCAATGAAAGTTAGAACAATAACGCTCTAACTTCCCTGTAAATGGGCGTGAAAATAAAACATGGTCATCAGCCAATATAATATCACACCCACAGAGATGCCCGAGCCTACCCTGGAATAGGACGAAAGGGCCTTAGTCGACCACGTGGGCCTAGTACGGATTGGTCGATCTCACACACAACCCTTGAATTTCTTCGTAGGTGTGTGCAAGTTTCGTCACGATGTTTTCCTTCACCGTAAAAGCGCTGAAAACGTAAATATGAAATCCGGAAACCGAAAAACACATTGGTACGTGGTGGGATTCGAACCACGATCATCTGAACAGGAGGCAGCAGCTCTATCCACTACTCCATCGGGCTTGTAAATATGAATAGGAAGTAAAATATTTTTTATGAAGAATAGTCATCTGGGATAAAATGAATAGCTTGTACTTTCATAAAAAGTTTCTTTCTACGTAGCTTCAGTTGGAGTACGGTGTGCATTTTGTAGAATTGCGCCTAAGCGTTCCTTTACACGGTGCGATATTTACATTATCAGCTATTTTTTTTAAATCTATTTTGAAACATTTTTGAGGGCGTTTAATATATGGTATGGACAATTTATCAGCTGATTACATTATCATAAATTACAGCTGTAAGTACTTGAAATTTTTTTAAGACAGTTCCTTGTGGACATTCCGGTAAATAGACCTTTCGTGCCTGAGGGGGTTTGAGATTGTTTTAAACTAAGCGTTTTCGATTATCATAAAAATTGTTCTACAATAGGGACAATTCAGATGCGCAGAAAATCACTAAATCTTGACAAAAATTGTCACCAGTCATTTCCTATAATGAAAGAACAGGAATGGACGGAAATAATTTTAGTTGAGATTTAGATAAGCCAACAGAATCAAAAGAGTGTCAATGAAATCCTAATAATAATTATATTTATATTATAAACGCGAAAGTTTGGATGGATGGATAGATGTTTGTTACCCACGGGAAAACTCGATAAGCCGCAGGTAAAACCGCGGGGCGGAAATCTAGTTTAACATAAAATGTGAGTCAGTCTCTGGCCTCTTTATGTTGTATCTGTCGTTTCTAGGTTCGAATTTGAACTGACCCTTAGTGTAGAAATAGGTTCACAAGAATCGACATCAGTGTTTGCCCAGGTTAAAGTTATTGCTGAATATCGTATAGTCTGAAGGGAGCCCTAAGATTTGTGCGATGTTTTCAGAATGGAAATATTATGAGAGATCTTTCAAACTCGGAATCACTTAGTATATTACTTTTATGACGTATCTCCCTTCTTCTGCTTAAATTCAAACGGAGGAGTTATAAGTATTTACACTGAGCAAGCGTAATGCGCAAATGCTTAAGTTAAAATCTCCATGCTAACAATTATGAAAGTAAAATTCCATATGCCTAATTGTTACCTTTTCACGCCCAAGTGGCTTTATAGATTTCATAATATTTGCCAGGATTTGATAATGTTTTCGGAAGTTTTCACCGTTCCAACGTCTTTTTTTTTGACAATTCATCCAAAAAATTTTACACTGGGATCCCCAGCTGCCTTTATGTACTGGCTTTTATGGCCCGACTGAAACATTCTACATTTTTATGGTGCTCAGTCTACCATGGAAGATGGGTCTTTCTTAATAACAGCCATAAAAACCATTACAGATAGACCTATTTCCTCCAGGACTATTAGAGATCGCGTAAGGCCTACTAAATCATATACAAGCCGTATAACAGCGACACGGCTCGCTACAAAGATGCTAATGCGGCTATTATACGGCAACATGATTTAAGGGAAGCATGCAAAGCGGAAACCGCGTCCAAATAGTTGAGCGCAAACTTTACAAATGGGATTGGCCGTGGCTTGCATCACACTGAGGGTCTTGGTCTAAGCAACAAGAAAATGGTCAAGAAACTGGGGTGGTATGGGGTGTAAGCGGTGCATACGGCAAGCGTGAAAGACTCTATAGACTTTCTGATGAGTGTTGAGACACAAAAGGGATCGGTTATTGTTGACCACTGTTTCGTCTTCATTGCGACTCTTCAGATGCGGAAGTGTCCGCATGGCAGTTAGTTTGCGTGTGCTTTGCTCTTGTGAGCTTAGCTTGTTAGATCGGAACGGAATCCAACTCTCTATAGGATCAGCCCTTAAGCATGATCCCCGCAGAGTGGTCTTCCCCGCAAGGGGACCCTTTCCCACGTGTATATCAAGCGGTTCATACGAGACTATCACTCAACAGGTTTTTCTGTGTGGACGTCCGGCTGAACGATATATAAGCTATGGGTAAGCTCCGTAAACAATCGCCTGGATTAAAGCTTTCCCTGAACAAATAGCACAAATGGCTCAGACATGTCAAAGAGCTCTTTTTGGCTTCTGAGAGAGGTCGTTCCATCTTGGATATTTCGATTTCTTTTGTGTCAGAGTTTTTAAACCGCCTAACAGCACAGCTAATAGACCTCTGACATGGTTTGTGTAACCACAGAATATAAAATAGTACGTGTTACGACCACTATCAAAGACAGCGACCTGGATCGACGGCTTAATGTGCCCTGCGAAGCACAGAAACTTTTTTTTCCAGTCAATTAGGTGATTCAGCCTGCATTGTCCTAACCAAACTGAAGAAATTTCACAAACAGTGATAAATTGACAATATCAACTTTGTGTTCTTCCCATGGAATTCCCTTGAAATTGAACCCAGGATCTCCGGATCGGGAACCCATGGCTCAGACAACTAGATCACGCGGAGGCAGCTACAAATAAAAATAAATTCTATGTTATTTTTAGACCACATGCAAAATGCCGGTGGCTGTTCACGCACATTCAACAATTCAAGTGATTTATAATATACTGGCTGTAAACCGAACAGGGATGACAGTCGTGGTTGCTACATTTGTACACACTGTAGAAATGCCTGTATACAGGGTGTTAATTTAATTGCGTGCCATAGCTTAGGGGTGTTTCAGTAACGTTAAAGGAGCCCATAAAAAATATTTGAAAAAATCCAAATAAAAGAATAAAAGAAACAATAATCGGTAGGTATTCATAATGATTCCCAGAGTTGCGGTTGGCCGTCCGGCTATAATCAATCCCGCGCGCCGGCGCGCTGCGCGAGTTGCTATCAACCAATGAGAGAGACGCGCGCGGGCTCGGTTATAGCCGGAGAGCTAGATGCAGCTTTTGGAATCATAATTGACTATTCAGATTTTTAATTATTGAGTTGTTTTTTTTTTTATATATTTTTCATGGGCTCCTTTTACATAACTAAAACGTCCCTAAACTATGACACGCAATTAAATTAACACCCTGTATAAGTACTTCTTATTAGTTTTTAAACTACTCGTAGTTAACACTGATTAACTGCCCATCCTACCCAATCTACCTGTCAAACGTGTCATAGGTAAGAAGTTGCGAAAGTGACAGCGCTGTCATTTTACTTTGCTATAGTTTCCGACATTTGGTAATTTAATTTTTGTCTTTTTTATTGGATCAAAGTTTTCACACAGCCATAAATTAATACAAGGTGTTAATTTATTTGCGTGCCATAGCTTAGGGGATGTTTCAGTAACGTTGAAGGAGCCCATAAAAATATATAAAAAAACTAATAAAAAAAAAATATATATATTTATTATGATTCCAAGAACTGCGTCTGGCTTTCGCGCTATAACCGAGCCCGCGCGAGTCGCTATCACTGGTCGATGCGACTCGCGCGTCGCGCGGGATTGGTTATAGCGCGAGAGATAGACGCAGCTCATTATAAGTACCTACCGACTTAATTTTTTGTTTAGTTGTTTAAAAAAAAATAAAAAATTATAGGCTCCTTTTACGTTACTGAAACATCGTCTAAGCTATGGCACGCAATTAAATTAACACTCTGTATACATTGCTTCCACCCACATACATCAACTCATCCTCCACTGACCAACATAACATGACTGAATGAATAACTCAGTTGTCAGTGATTCCGCTGAAACATTAAACGGATGCCGACATTTTTTTATTATTCACTTTACGACACATCACTGGCTGTGATGTGCTACATACATCCTTCATAATGTATGGGGTTTCTGGCTTTATACGGGAAAAGGCTCATGTGACGAAAAGCGGGTCAGATTTTTATAGTCCGGAATAAAATGGATGTCACGGTTAGACATGCTCTTTTTCTGGAACATCGATATTTAATTCTATATGACTTTGAGAGTAACGTATTATATGAAGCATAGGTAGGTACATATTTTGTAATCCACGCCAGCAATTAAGTTTCTATGTGTTTTTTGCACTCACAGCGCTGTTTATTTATTTCTAAAATTATGAGAAATACTTAACAAATTAGAAATTCAACTACAGACAGAATACTTAATGTTTAGTCTTACCTTACTTCACTTTTATCAGATGTTGATTTTCTTTTACGATGTTTTTCAAAGTCTGAATAGTTGTTTTTTTTTTTTAATTTCTCCCATATTATAAGGGAAGGCGAAGAGCTTGAGCCCATGCAGCCTAGTCTTCAGTATTTGTTCTTCCGTTGTTCGCTTCAAAAATAACGTCTTTAGGTAAGTGACAGTGCTTTCGCAAAATGTTTTTGCAAGCGAGGCCACAGAGTACTATACTATTACCCTGAGCGAGGCTCTTTTATTAGTGAGTTTTTATAGTTATTTTAACCAAACTTACCAAAAAACGTCCAAAAATGCGCCTCCAAAACACTATAAAGCCTCAAGGTGGGTAATCAATACATAAACACCGGCGAAGACCTTCTTGTTGGGTTATTCTCGGTACGGTCGAGTGGTTCGATACTCGACCCACATTTAGGGGTCATCTCATCTCGACCGATCGCGCTAATCAATTCTGAGAAACGAGATGATTCCAAAACGGGATGAAAGTCCGATAGAAGGTGCAGGGGCGGATTTAGATCAAAGGGAGCATTTTTTTATCGTATATTATGAGATTAAAATTAGGAGTGTTAGGTATGCCTACTTAGTGTAAAATTGTTTTTTTTTTTGTAAAACGAAAATAAAATATTTTTCTTCTTCTTAGCGTACCGATGGAACACGAGAAATTACATCATATAGCGTATAGCGGCCCAGAATTCGCCCACTTTTATTGCCGATTGACTGCCGTCCATTAAATCCGCTGACGTGCAGGTGTTAGGGCACGCCGGGCACGATATCAAGTGTGCCATTGTTTGTAAATAAAATAATTTTAAGATACTATCACACCTCGTCAGTGACCGCCCAAATAAATATTTAATTATAAAAGTTATTTGCTGTAAGGTTTTTGTTTCTTGCATCTTTAAATATTTTTTCACCTACAACCGTGGAAGTCTCACGGCTATTGCTGAGGAACCGTGAAAATGGTTTTGGATTGCTGAAATTGTTATTTCTAGGCTTCTATTGTCGTCAAGATCGACATATTTAGATGTTTTTTTTTTTAAATAAATGTAAAACTGAATTTTACACCGCAGACTTGCCACCTGAATCCGTGTCTGTGTCCTCCCAAAACCATCTCCTGAATTGGGGTCCAATGCCCAAACGTTACCGTACATCGCATTCATATCTCGCTTGCCGAACTTCCTTCCTGGCCCTTTACGTTCAATGTAGCTTGAAAACAAATGTATAGAAAACTTGCCTTGAACCAACGACCTATCATTATACTAGACGGGGCTCCCAATATTACAACAAGAATCTGCATTAGACATTTGTAAAAGCACCTCTAATAAGTAGGTAAAGTATACTGTTTTAATAAATAAAAAAAGAAGAATAAAATAAAATTTAAGGTTATCAATGAGGATGAACTTTAAAAAGTCTGTGGTCTGGAAATTCACTTAGAATATTCGAAACATTATAAAGCAAACCAGCGTCTACAAAATGATAGGTCTTGGACTCTAACTTTTTTTTTGATCGTATCATATTTTATGCATTGCTGGAGATGCGAAAGTTCAGCGATAACTTCTTGTTTGCCTACTCTTAGCTTTTCCTCAATTTTGCTCCCAATAATAAAGATGTAGGAATATGAATTGGGAATTTATACGTAAGTCGTATTTAATTTGCGTACGAATCGGAAGAATGAATGGGATTGCTAGGAATGGAAATTCAACGAGTATTTCGTATTCATGATATTGCAATATTGAATAGAGACCGTGCTGTCATAAGATATTAAGTTTACGGTAGGCTTAGTTAAGGCTTAGGCTTTAAAATCCTGTAGGTTAGGGTACTTAGCTTTAAATTGAAAAAACAGTTGCAAATTCATCTGTCCTGCACCAAAGCCTTTTTGGGATCACTTACTGTATTTGCAAGTAGCCAAGATTGGTTACTTTTTCAGACTTACCTATTAACTTCACTTGGTATGTTTGCAATGCTTTGTCTATGTTAATATTTGGTCTGAGATTTCTACAGTAAAAAGTCATTGCATTGAAGTAACAAATGCATGGTGAATATGAAAAGTAAGAATATAAAAATTCGCCACGGGCTGGATTTGAACCTGCGAAATTAGGAATGACGTTCCATCGCTCTGCCAACTAAACTACCGAGGAGGTAGTCAACATGACGAATTTAAGCTTCTTACTTCTTTATAACACATTTTAGTGGTAGTATATTTGTGTAGGTATGTTTGTTTATTGCTATGTTTCTTGATATAAACAAAGCTTAATCTCTGTAATTGAAACGGATGCATTCGAATGAGTCCTCATTACAGGGCCTAATAGGGTTGCCTACTAGGATAAAACTGAACGACTGAACAAGTTTAATAACTGCCTCCACGGTCTAGTGTCATGGGCTCCTGATCCGGCTGCAATCCCATTCCCACATGTATCTCAGTCGATATAATGCAATGTCAAGCGTGAAAAGATCTATGGCCTTTCTGAAGAATGCATCTGAAGAGTCGAAATGAAAACGAAACAATGGCTGCCTTCTCAGGCGTTTGGTCAACAAAGAACCGATGCGTTTCGTGCTCATCACAAATGCCATTTCACGCTTGAAGAAGTGGCAACCCTAAGTGCACAGGATAGAATCGCATAAACGTGTATTGCATCCGTGCTATTAATTTTCATTGCAGCGTGTACGGACGTAAATCTCCTATCAACACGATCACTGCCGATAGATGCAACAAAGGCGTCAATGGCTTAGAACGATTATAGTAATTGAAGTTTTCCAAATAAACCTTAGATACAGGTTATCATACCGAATTCGAGAATTTTAGTTAGGGTTAGACTACGAAAGGTTAGTTATATCGTAATTTCAGTATCTAACCTAACCTAACAAAATTTAACGTAAGCGACATAACTAAACTATTATCTTTTCTTTATAAAGACATGTTTCAAGCACGGAATCCTTTTTCACTTCGGACAATCAGGTGATTCAGCCTGCAATGTCCTAACTAAACCGGGGAAAATTCCACAAAGTGATAAATTAACAAATATCAATTTTGTGTTCCTCTTGAGTAAGCATCACTTGGCACGCAATAAAATTAACAGCCTGTATAGCTATTTGTTTTGATACCGCGCCTTCGCTTGGTTTTTCCTGTGTCTGACTGTACACATGCTATGCTTAGCACTTAGGCCCGTATTTATAATCAGCTCTCAAGAGTGACAGCGAGTTTGAGTCCGTATCAGAAATGTCATTACAGTATAAAATGATCTGTCAAATCCATACTTAATATTGGTCTCAATCTTGAGATCGCTTTATAAATACGAGCCTTAGTGCCCCTTAAACTTTAAGGTTGTGTTAAATACTGGGGTGAATATGTTCTGATACCGGGTTAAAGAGGTTGTTAGATTATAAGGGAGAGGCTAAATGAGATTGTCTTGTACGATGTTACGCATAAGACCCTGCTTATACATAGCTTTGATGTACTTAATAACTTACGTAAAGCTAAGAATAGCAGAATAGCAAATGATGTGAATTTGGTCGTTTAAACTTTTTTATAATTATGTTCTGTTACAGAAACTCTATTATCAATTTAAGAAACCATTTTAATAGGTAATTATGAAACGTAGATTAATTTTCTTTTCTGATAACTTATCCACGAAGGCAGTGTTAGGTAAATATAAACGATTTACGAACTAAAAATAAAGCATCCTCTCCAAAATCCTATGTAAACATACCCTTAATTATTTCAATACAGTTTAATCATGAAATGTTGTTAATAATATACCCTCCGAAAAACGAAACATACATTATACCACATTATATTAGACAAATATTGTTAATCGTATTGCAATTTCCGAAATTTCAATACCATTTTGATAGCGCTCTTTTCATTGGACAGAACTATTATATTTTTATATTCCTATTCTAAGTAGAAACATATAAGCAGAGCATCTCAATGTACCCACCAGCCTTTGCCATTGCCACTCTATTCATATTAAGGCCCGTATTTATGATCTGCACTTGAGACTGACAGCGAGTTTAAGCTCGTATCAGAAATGTCATTTCAGTACAAAACGACCTGTCAAATCCATATTGCTCTCAATCTTGAGATCGCTTTATAAATACGAGCCTAAAATTCCCGCCGAAAACATTCCCCACTCGTAAATTTTAAACTTTCCTTCTTCAAAGTGTTCGAACAGTTTCTAAAAGAGGGTTGAAAAATAAGTCCTTCGCACACCACATGCGGACCGACCCTGAGTAAGTCTTTATGAAAGTAGAGCTGAGGAGAACGATAGACTACTTTAAACCTTCTATTTCGCTCGCTTTATTTCATAGTGGTCGTTACAGAAATTAGTCTGAGGCCTAATTAGGTGTGCTATTTGGCTGTTTAAAAAACTCTGGCACCAGGGTTCATCGGGTTGATCGACTCGAAACCCTCAAGACAGAAGAAGACCTCCTATTTCATATTATAGAACAGAAATTTGCCACGATATTGTCAAATATAGATAATCAAACCGAGATTATACCTACATTAGTGCCTAATATACGAAAGCAAGTCAATAAAATGAACTTTATTTTAGGTACGTTAGCTTCTCAGAAGTCAATTAGCTAAGTACCTATCTCCAATTAGACAATACTTGAATATGACACTGTTCTGCATTTTGCACTTATCTGCATTGTTTAATTATTTACGACTCATGCCCATAACTTCTTTGCGGTGTAAATCTGTCTATGTCCCTCCAATAATTCTTACACCCCATTCTCACTTTCCATGGGCGAGTGGCGTGTGAAATTCCACGATTTATGCCTTTACTGTTGGACTAGGGCAGGGGTGGTAAATAATTAAACAAATGCAGATAAGTGACAAAATGCAGGAACAGTGTCATATTCAAGTATTGTCTAATTGGAGATAAGGTACTTAGCTAATTGACTTCTGAGAAGCTAACGTACCTAAAATAAAGTTCATTTTATTGACTTGCTTTCGTATATTAGGCACTAATGTAGGTATAATCTCGGTTTGATTATCTATATTTGACAATATCGTGGCAAATTTCTGTTCTATAATATGAAATAGGAGGTCTTCTTCTGTCTTGAGGGTTTCGAGTCGATCAACCCGATGAACCCTGGTGCCAGAGTTTTAAACCATAAATTAAAAAAGCCAAATAGCACACCTAATAGGCCTCAGACTAATTCTGTAACGACCACTATGAAATAAAGCGAGCGAATAGAAGGTTTAAAGTAGGTCTATCGTTCTCTCGTCTACTTTCATAAAGACTTACTCAGGGTCGGTCCGCATGTGGTGTGCGAAGGACTTATTTTCACCCTCTTTTAGAAACTGTTCGAACACTTTGAAGAAGGAAAGTTAAATTTTACGAGTGGGGAATGTTTTCGGCGGGAATTTTAGGCTCGTATTTATAAAGCGATCTCAAGATTGAGAGCAATATGGATTTGACAGGTCGTTTTGTACTGAAATGACATTTCTGATACGAGCTTAAACTCGCTGTCAGTCTCAAGTGCAGATCATAAATACGGGCCTTAATATGAATAGAGTGGCAATGGCAAAGGCTGGTGGGTACATTGAGATGCTCTGCTTATATGTTTCTACTTAGAATAGGAATATAAAAATATAATAGTTCTGTCCAATGAAAAGAGCGCTATCAAAATGGTATTGAAATTTCGGAAATTGCAATACGATTAACAATATTTGTCTAATATAATGTGGTATAATGTATGTTTCGTTTTTCGGAGGGTATATTATTAACAACATTTCATGATTAAACTGTATTGAAATAATTAAGGGTATGTTTACATAGGATTTTGGAGAGGATGCTTTATTTTTAGTTCGTAAATCGTTTATATTTACCTAACACTGCCTTCGTGGATAAGTTATCAGAAAAGAAAATTAATCTACGTTTCATAATTACCTATTAAAATGGTTTCTTAAATTGATAATAGAGTTTCTGTAACAGAACATAATTATAAAAAAGTTTAAACGACCAAATTCACATCATTTGCTATTCTGCTATTCTTAGCTTTACGTAAGTTATTAAGTACATCAAAGCTATGTATAAGCAGGGTCTTATGCGTAACATCGTACAAGACAATCTCATTTAGCCTCTCCCTTATAATCTAACAACCTCTTTAACCCGGTATCAGAACATATTCACCCCAGTATTTAACACAACCTTAAAGTTTAAGGGGCACTAAGGCTCGTATTTATAAAGCGATCTCAAGATTGAGACCAATATTAAGTATGGATTTGACAGATCATTTTATACTGTAATGACATTTCTGATACGGACTCAAACTCGCTGTCACTCTTGAGAGCTGATTATAAATACGGGCCTAAGTGCTAAGCATAGCATGTGTACAGTCAGACACAGGAAAAACCAAGCGAAGGCGCGGTATCAAAACAAATAGCTATACAGGCTGTTAATTTTATTGCGTGCCAAGTGATGCTTACTCAAGAGGAACACAAAATTGATATTTGTTAATTTATCACTTTGTGGAATTTTCCCCGGTTTAGTTAGGACATTGCAGGCTGAATCACCTGATTGTCCGAAGTGAAAAAGGATTCCGTGCTTGAAACATGTCTTTATAAAGAAAAGATAATAGTTTAGTTATGTCGCTTACGTTAAATTTTGTTAGGTTAGGTTAGATACTGAAATTACGATATAACTAACCTTTCGTAGTCTAACCCTAACTAAAATTCTCGAATTCGGTATGATAACCTGTATCTAAGGTTTATTTGGAAAACTTCAATTACTATAATCGTTCTAAGCCATTGACGCCTTTGTTGCATCTATCGGCAGTGATCGTGTTGATAGGAGATTTACGTCCGTACACGCTGCAATGAAAATTAATAGCACGGATGCAATACACGTTTATGCGATTCTATCCTGTGCACTTAGGGTTGCCACTTCTTCAAGCGTGAAATGGCATTTGTGATGAGCACGAAACGCATCGGTTCTTTGTTGACCAAACGCCTGAGAAGGCAGCCATTGTTTCGTTTTCATTTCGACTCTTCAGATGCATTCTTCAGAAAGGCCATAGATCTTTTCACGCTTGACATTGCATTATATCGACTGAGATACATGTGGGAATGGGATTGCAGCCGGATCAGGAGCCCATGACACTAGACCGTGGAGGCAGTTATTAAACTTGTTCAGTCGTTCAGTTTTATCCTAGTAGGCAACCCTATTAGGCCCTGTAATGAGGACTCATTCGAATGCATCCGTTTCAATTACAGAGATTAAGCTTTGTTTATATCAAGAAACATAGCAATAAACAAACATACCTACACAAATATACTACCACTAAAATGTGTTATAAAGAAGTAAGAAGCTTAAATTCGTCATGTTGACTACCTCCTCGGTAGTTTAGTTGGCAGAGCGATGGAACGTCATTCCTAATTTCGCAGGTTCAAATCCAGCCCGTGGCGAATTTTTATATTCTTACTTTTCATATTCACCATGCATTTGTTACTTCAATGCAATGACTTTTTACTGTAGAAATCTCAGACCAAATATTAACATAGACAAAGCATTGCAAACATACCAAGTGAAGTTAATAGGTAAGTCTGAAAAAGTAACCAATCTTGGCTACTTGCAAATACAGTAAGTGATCCCAAAAAGGCTTTGGTGCAGGACAGATGAATTTGCAACTGTTTTTTCAATTTAAAGCTAAGTACCCTAACCTACAGGATTTTAAAGCCTAAGCCTTAACTAAGCCTACCGTAAACTTAATATCTTATGACAGCACGGTCTCTATTCAATATTGCAATATCATGAATACGAAATACTCGTTGAATTTCCATTCCTAGCAATCCCATTCATTCTTCCGATTCGTACGCAAATTAAATACGACTTACGTATAAATTCCCAATTCATATTCCTACATCTTTATTATTGGGAGCAAAATTGAGGAAAAGCTAAGAGTAGGCAAACAAGAAGTTATCGCTGAACTTTCGCATCTCCAGCAATGCATAAAATATGATACGATCAAAAAAAAAGTTAGAGTCCAAGACCTATCATTTTGTAGACGCTGGTTTGCTTTATAATGTTTC